>JBBYHL010474872.1:0-48895 GCA_038381835.1 Adansonia madagascariensis | reverse complement strand
CTAACCGACCAAACCGACCGAAATTTAGTCGGTTCGGTTAATTCGGTTATGGTTAAAAATGTCGGTCGATTCGGTCGATTCCTCTAGTTAAGTCGATTAATTCGGTTTGAAATTTTTTTTGACCGAACCGACCGAATGCTCACCCCTACCCAGAATTATGACACTGGAAACGCCCCGCTAAAAATGGGTTTTGGTTCGTTTACTCTACATTTTTTATACAACAGACGGAACGAACGAAGAAACGCAGAATTGTTGAGCTCCATTTTGAAATGAGCCACCCTCTCAAAGCTCCGACCCCTCCCGATAATCCCTCTGCAATCAAAACCCTGTTCGTCCAAGAATGCAAAGCACTCGCTGGCCAAAGCCAAGAAGAAACCCGACGCCCAGTCCAAGTCAAAGTCCAAGCCCACCGATTCCTCATCCACCGTCAAGTCGACCGCAGGTGAAGAGTTCGAATTCTCCGGCGCCGACGGCTTCGAGACTGCTCGAGTCCGCAGCCTGGTCGAGGACAAGAAGGACCCTTAGACGTTCCTTGTTCACTTTGACTTTCTCACTGTCCTAGCTGACGCGCAAAGACGCTTGCTCATATTTGAAGTTCAGTGAGAAGGGATTGAAGGAGGTATTGCCGGAGGGGATACCGACGGGAATGTTGACGGAGTTCAAGGAGTCGATGAGGCCGGCTTTGCTTGTTAGACAGGGTTTCTTGAATCTTCGTCATAATTTTAGACTCATTGTTGATCCCCCAATGTGGCCTTCCCATACTAAAGGTGGCTCTTTTTACATTTTCTATCTCAATGATGCAAAAATCAGTTTTTTTTTTCTTTTTTTTAAATTCATTTTCACAATCCTTTTTGGGTTTAATTTGGGATTGTACAATCAAACTCAAACAATTGAAGTTATATATAGTTTTTAAAAATTTGTAGCTATTAGATGGTGGGAGTTGTGATAGCTATACGTGGTCTGAATTTATTTTGGTATTTACCTTTTCAGCTCCTAAAGCGTGAAAGCAAGTGGTGTTGGATGGTCCAGTTAGCTGTGGGAAGAGTATTGCGCTTGCAATGCTTGTGCATTGGGCTCGTGACGAGTGTTGGCTAGTTCTTATGCCCCTAGAGGGCGTGAGTGGACTCATGGAGGATTTTTCTAAAAAATTCGAGAAACAGGTCTTTGGGACGCACCTGTACAGGCTCAAACTGTTCTTAAGGCAAGAACTATTTCCCTCTGTCAATTGAAAGTATTTTATGCTCCAGTTTACCGCAGTGTTAAAAACCCGTCCTACCTACATTTTAATAACTCAAAACAAGCAAAGGAGTTTCCGTTCTTTTTTCTCCATAATCAATATTAGTTCGTGTTCCTGCAAAACTTTACGTCTTCATGAGATAAGGACAGTTGAACATTTAGTTTCTGCTGCTTCCCCCCCCCTCTTTTTCCCAGGAGAGAATTTTAAAAAGAAAATAAAGAAAAAAATAAGTCATGTTCAGATTGTGTAAGCCTTTGGCTCCATTTTGTATATATATATATAAATATATTTTTTTTCTTTTTCTGGTTGGTTTATAAGTTGATGCAATGAAGTTGTACACCATATTCCTTATGGTGTATGTTTCTACAGGATTTTCCAAAATAAAACGAATCACGCTTACAACAATTGCATTGCCAAATTTTCGATCCTATTCCATTGGGAGAAGGTGCTGGTGTTGAATGGATGAAAGGGGTTGAATTCATGGCCCTTCCTGAATGTGCAACGCTGTATGACCTGGTACAAATGGGAATAAAGTACTCACATGCAGCTGTTGGAGTTGTAGTTCGGTTGAGAAAAGAATTATCACTCGTGAAAGATGTCCCTGTGCTTATGCAATTGACCAGGTGAACACCACATTGCCATGTTTTACAACTTCTTTTTGTTATTGGTTGGCATATTTTGACTGATTTATATTGTTATTTCTTCAGTATATAATTGGTTTACATTTAGTGAGTATGAGGAGCGAGTGACTGTTCGTTCTTTTCGACCAATACATGCTAGAGAACTTGCAATCGTTGGTATAGGCTCTTTTTCTTTCAGTTTTAATGCGCTGTATCATGTTAATATTGGTGATTCATTCCTCCTTTTTTTGAGTTTTATTCTTAGCTTTGGGATTATGCTAATCCTTTGTGATATTTAGGTATTTTCTTCGTAGTGTTCACCCTAATAAGAGTGGTAATCTGGTTCTAACAGTAGTTCCTTCCGGCTTGACAATCTTGCTGGTACTTTTATCTTCCCTGGAATTCATTTTATCATTTTATGCCCGTGAAACACTTTTTATATTATTGCTTCTGCAGGTGAATGCTTTTAGGTCCATGATGCATGATGACATGATGGTTTGTGCTTTCTCTCATTCAACTGCTGTAGGAAAACTTCGTCAAGACTTGCCAGATGTCCCTGTAGATGCCCGTGTTAACTTACCTCGTTATGGTTTAGATGAGGCAGCAACTATTTCCCATTATTACCTAAGGTTTGAATGCGCTTTACCCCTAGTGTCATGAACTTCGACGTTTCTCATGTATTTAAGACTTTTGTAGGACCCAAAAGCTTATCTAGATTAAAGTTTTTGCTTCCTCTAGATTACATTATGGGCCTCCAGAGTTACATGGTTGTTTTCCTATTTCAGGCAAAGGCTTGTACGAAGAGAAGCATTCTCAGAGGAAAGCTGGAAAAAGGTCTACTACTTATCCAATGGAAATGGGCAGAAATGAGATGGTTAGTTCATTTGATGCGGTAAAAAAAAGATTAGAAAATAAAATCTCCTGGGCAATTATTTAGACGTTGCTGATTCAAGAATGGAGTCCCCTTTTGCTTTTCAATCTTTCTTGGTCAAAATTTTATGTGCGGTGACAATGGGAACCGCATCTATAAAACACCGAACCATAATGTAGTTGGCTTCTATAGTCAATATTCAGCATTCCCCTCTTAAGGAAACTTTGATCATTTTTTCGCTTTTCAATGGCCACAACGTGATTCTTACCGACTGCGTTACTAATGATGCCAGGTTTTAAAATCTGCCGATCCTTTAGTCATGATTTTAAGTTCTTGCCTTACCCACACCTAGAAATGTTTATAGATCGGATCAAATTTAAATATGACATTAATATTAAATATGTTTATCTAAGCTTAATTTGATTTGAAATATGAGTTTTGAATTTTATTTAAGCTTATTCATAGTTATACATAAATAGTTAAAACCCGTTTAGGTCTATCTATAATATATTTTTTATAAATTATTTTTAAAAAATATATATTTTTTAAAATTTAATTTTTATTAATTTAATAATTTTCTTTCATTAAGTTTAAAAATATAAATAATTTAACTTAATTTTTAATATTTATATTATAATATTACATATATTTATATGATAAAATTATATAATATATAAAATATAAAATTAATATATATTATTTAATAATAAAATGAATTAAATTGAGTTTAAATTTTAAAAATTAAAATCAAAATTAGATTTATTTTTTTAATCTAATTTAATTTTTTTATCGAACCCATTTAGAAGCTTCGAAAAGGCAGTTGTACGCAAAGGCGTAGAATTTCTACGTACTTTTTCACTAATTGTGCTTTTGTTAAGAAAGCAAATGGACTGTTTTATATTCCATATGTGTCTCTCTTATGAACAATGACAAAATTCATTCAGAGGGGCCAACTAACTTCCTCACATGCTTCAGAGAGGTGCAGAGAAGCTAGATGGATACTAAATGATTAGTAATTAAAAGGGTTGCAAGAGGTCAAAGTTTGTTGCAAAAGCAAGCTTTCTTGTCAGAGAAATTGACTATGCCATGGGACATTGATTGAAAAAGGCGCACAATTGTAATGATATAAATTAATCAAAGGAGCTGGTTTTGCATTGTAACACACCAAATATATTAATTGCTCTCATGAACTATGAACAAACCGTAAATATTTTAGTTGGGGCAATCTTGGAGTCAAATTCTGTCAACTACTAAAGCTACCGAAATTAGATAAAACAAGCGTAGAGAAGCCTGATCATGAGTTTAATACCCCTTCACCGTTTTCATTTGTAAGGGTTATTGGTCAAAAAACATTGACACAGCCGGTGGCCGTCCTGGAATTTTATTTAGGCCGTCGAAGGCAGAAGAGGAGAGTTCATACAGGTAATCTCTGTTTAGACTTGAGATAAATAGACATGCTTCGTTACCAGATACTATCAGCAGGTCCAGAATCTTAATCATTCAACATTGCCTCAATTGATTATTTTCGGTCATGTACATGTACATGGAAAAATAAAGCCCGTTCGGTGTTTAAGATTCTGATTATGGTGATAGATGACTCAAGCAACCTGAGTATTTTAACCCTTGTCAATCCCAGCAAATTTGTCCTTTGTTACTTTTCAGTTTTCTTCCACTTGATTCCCTGAGTCACCCCAATGAAACTGCCCCGCCGGGTTCCATAAGATGAGATAGCCAGTTTCTAATAAATTTTTCCAGTGTTCAATTTATTAGAAAGAGCGGACAAGTTTTTCATCTGAAACTTCTCTTCAAAAAATTAATGTCTACATTTTTTATTTTGGATAATTGAAATTTGTATTCCAGCTCCAAAAGAAAGCAGAAATTCTGCTGCATAATCATCGTTGGATGTCTACATTTCACTTCATCTTATAATCATTGATCATATACAACTTGAAAATTTGTATGTCAGCTGCTCTCAGACATACAAAAATTCTGAGACTTTTCCCCGGGTCAAACTCAAAGACGAATTTGCTGCAAGTCTTAATTCTTTTTTCCTATTTAATGACGTTTTCTTAACTCTAATGCCTTGTTTTTTTGCATAAAATATTTAACTCTAATGTCGACTCAAAGTCATTGCATATTTGGCCTTAAAGGAATTCCTTGCAGTCCTTCGATTTCAACTGGAGATAGGTTGTTACCGAATTCAATTTGGTTATGTCTAAGCCAAGAAGTTGCTGCAAATGGCTGTAATTAAAAAAGAAACCCCTTGGAGCAATATTTTGCCTCAGAAGTAATTAAGAGACTGTCAACTTCATAAGTTGCCTATAGATGAAAATCCTACAGTATAATTCCAACCAATATGGGAAAGTGCTCCTAATCATTGTAGGTTCACATGTGTGTTTGGACTTCATAAACAAATAGGCATATACAGCCATCCAACAGAAACTGGATTGATATATATATATATATATATAAAGGTGATACTGAATAAAACTAATAAGGTGATACTTTGTGATGTTTTAGAATATACAGATACTAGAAAAAAATTGGGAATTCTAGACGGTGGCACATTAATTAGCCCGACTCCGGAATATAAATGGCTCTACTAAATGTGGATTAGGATTTAATCCAATCATTCATCTATTTTCTTTGGAGGTAAAATATTGCTGCAAGGCTGGAATTTAATCTCAACGCTTGCAATAGTTTCCTTTCTCCTATTTAATTGCGGACGGTTGCCTTTGCCCTTGTTAGGGGTTGGAATGGACTTTTGGAGGGAGCGGGGGTTTTCCCACTTAAATAACTGTGGATACAGTACAGGGAGATTAAAGCTTGACATGTTCCCCATATTTTCAATTCAAAATTAATGGCTCCTCCAAATAATTTAATGGCGCATAATTTAGGTGGTAAGGCTGAGCCGCTTACGGTTGAACAGAACACCTTGCTCTCTCATATTTATAAAATAATAAAGGATATATTCCACAAATGAAACATCTAGCTTATCAGCTGATAATGAAATGATCGCCACTGTTGTTTGCTGGTATCAACGGGCGCTGCTCTCCTTAAGAAGTTCAAAATTCACATTCATAATAAGATTAATATTTAATACACAAATAATAAAATTTTTTTAACTAAATATACGGTAAAATTTTATAATTTACCTTATTTTCATTTTTAATTAATTTTTATCATATTTAAAAAATATATATCGTTATATTAATATTACTAATTATGTAGTCTAAAAAATAACTGACAAGATATATAAGATAATTTTTCTTAATAATAATTCCTCAGTTTTACGGTTAACTAGAAAGATCTTTTGTGGAAAGTGGGCCCAACCAAACCATTATTGTACGTGGTTTGAATGCTCAACATAATCAAACTGCGGCTCACATCTCATCTCACGCATGAATGATGTCACCTTTCAGTTTATGCAGATTGTAAGATACAGATTAGGAGAATCAACGTTGACAAGAATGTATCAGGTTCTGCTATGTACAAAATCAAAGAGGCCATGATGTCCAGTTATAGTTCCCAAAAGGCTCCGTGTATGGAATTACTTAATCAGTTTGGGTTTATATATGTATATAAAAGAAAACAAGGTTTAATGATTAAGGGAACATGAAAAATATTTTTCTAATACGGAAAAGATGAAAATGATTAAGCATAATTAAGACACTTTTTTAATGTGACAATTAGCTAACTTTATATATATATATATATATATATATATATAGAAGTTCCCGTGTGAAAGAAATGAAACTTCTCTTTATGCGTCTGAAGTCTAGGAACTGCATATATCTTACTGTAAAGCTCATAGTCAGACACGTACATCAACCAATGTGTATATATAAAAGTACTGGTGTCCCCCCCCCCTCTCTCTCTCTCTCTCTCTCTCTCTCTCTCTCTCACAGACACACACCCCAACAGCAACAACAATAAAATTCATTAATGAAATGTAAGATGTGTGGTAGCGATGCCAAAACAACTTAATTTTTGGTGAAAAATAGAAAAAGCGACGTCTTCTGTCATTCTGCATCGCCAAACTGATTCCATCTCTCTCTCAATACCAATTTCCGTTCACCTTCCCTATCCTTTAAATTTAAGTACCGCAATACTGACACACAAAACTCGATAATTTTTCAGCTTTACATCTCCTTTCACCTTTGGCTTTGGCCATGCCGCCAACTATTCTTCAATGGCTTAGCCTAGTTGGTATCATTTGGCTTCAATCCATAAATGGAACTAACTCCAATTTCCCTGCTTACTCATCCCAACTCAAGCATCTCCTCTCCATTTCACAAATTCAGCTCAATAATCTTGCCTTTGCCTCCGACGCCGGCAAGCTATTTGGGTGGCTTTCAGGCCTTGCTGCAAACTACTTGCCCCTATGGCTTGTCCTTATTCTTGGTTCAGCACTCGGGTTGATCAGCTATGGAGTGCAATATCTCTTCCTGATAGGCCGCATCCCCAACTTGTCATATGGTCTTATTTTCTTCCTCACTATTCTGGCGGGAAATAGCATTTGCTGGATCAACACCGTCTGTTATCTAGTTACTATTAGAAACTTCCCCCTGGACCGTCAGCTCGCTATAGGATTGGCAGGTAGCTACCTGGGATTAAGTGCTAAAATCTATACAGGTTTTGTGGATGCTGTCTTCCCTTCTTCATCTGTTGAGAGAGCAAGAGCCTATCTTTTACTTAGCTCTGTCTTACCCTTCACTGTTAGTATCATAGCTGCACCAGTAGTTAGGGTTATTAATGTCGTTAAGACAAAGAGGGCCAAAGCTGCATTCATATTGATTCTTGTCATAACAACGGCCACAGGAGCCTTTGCTGTCGTGGGCAGTTTGGGATCAGCGTCAAGCTGGTTATCACCATTTAATAGTGCAGTTGGTATGGTAGCGTTGCTTTTAGCCCCACTTCTAATTCCTCTTGGACAGCAAATCAGGCAACTGGTTGTAGCAAGATTAAAGGGATTAAATAGAGAGGAAAAAGTTTATGTAGAGGACATTAATGTTTCTATGGAGAAAATAGAGAGGGGGGTGAAAGGGAGAGAAAGTCTCGAGTTAAGTTTTAGGGAAAGCACGAGTGAAGAAATTGGAGAGTTAAGTGAAAGTGGAGATGATAACATAAATGAAACAAATCAGATAAGTGTGGTAGAGGAGATCGGTGTGAAGGTGATGCTAAGGAGATTGAACTTTTGGTTGTATTTCTTTGTTTATCTTTTTGGAGTTACACTTGGCTTGGTGTTCTCCAACAGCTTGGGACAAATAGCTGAATCTCGCGGATGTTCAGCTTCTGCGCTTGTTTCATTATTTTCTTCTTTTAGTTTCTTTGGCCGCCTCGTACCATCTATTTTGGATTTCTTTTTCTCAAGGTAAAAAAATCCCAACTCCTAGCGATAACTCTTTTTTTGCTGGCAATTATCATCACTCCCATACCCAATAGTTTATCATAAGTCAAATAGAATTTGTTGAACGCTGGTCATGCACTGAAGTATCAATATATATATATATATATATATTAAAGAAGCTAGCTAATTAAAATTAGTCTGGAAATTTCAGGAGAACATACATGATATCAAGAACAGCATTTGTGGCGGCATTAATGGCCCCAACAGGAGGAGCTTTCTTCTTACTTGTCAACGCTGCCAACCTCTGGCTTTACATCAGCACTGCCATTATAGGAGTTTGTACAGGAGCAATCACTTCCATTACGGTATCATTAACAACAGAACTGTTTGGGACAAAAAATTTTGGCGTGAACCATAACGTTGTGGTGGCAAACATTCCAATAGGATCCTTCCTCTTCGGCTACTTAGCAGCTATTATTTACCGCAAAGAAGGAAATGCAGATGGGAAATGCTTTGGCATGGAATGCTACAGAAAGACCTTCATTTTGTGGGGTACACTTTGTTTTCTTGGGACCTTCCTCGCCTTAGTCCTCTATGCTCGTACCCGAAAGATCTACGTTAATGCACAAAGATCATAGTAAAAGAAATTACACAAGCTAGCTATACATATAAAGAGAAAAAGTTAGTCTTGTAAATTCTATTTTGCTAGTAATTAATGACTTAACTCTTTAGGAAGTGATATATATATATATATGTATTTGACAAATCAAGTTTTGGAGCTTATAATGACTAAGGAATATCAATGTATAGTCGATTACTTTGGTTAAAAGGAGTTTTGCACGTCATTTATTTTTTTAATTTAATTGACGTGGTTTGGCCGTTTGATTTTTAGTTGTGGCATTCAATGGCCATGAATATAATCTCGTATTGGAATGGTAATGGCAGCCTAGGACAAGTAAGCTTAAGATTTGTCATATCGCCATTAGCTATTGGCCGTGAAGGGAAAAAGTGGGTTGGGCTATTTGCCAATTTGTCTTCGGCCCTGTCCTTCTTTAGTAAGAGGCCGAGGCCACTGGCGAGCCGAGCCGAGCCAATCGAGAAAAACAAATTTGAAAAGAAAGGAAGAGGAAAGAAAAGAAGAGACTACTTACTTGACTTCGTATTTTTCTCTCGCAACGTATCCCTAGCTTGGAAATTTTTTCTATGTCAAATGTGTGGAAAATACAGCGGAAATTAATGAAAGGTCGGCCTTTGTCAGACATATGATTTATGATGACTATACAAAAGAAAAAAAATCAAAATGCTAAAAAGTTATTTGAATTGTCAGTTTCTTTTTTTTTCTTTTTTGTTGCATGAAGTTGGCAGCGATTAATATTGAAGCTAATTTTCTAATGCAAAATTATATTTTATCATTTTTATAATAAAAATAAATAATACTAGAGCATATTTGTCCCATTTTTCTTTTAAAAAAAGCTAAAGAGAAATTATCAGTCCCATGTTTTTGTCACCTGTGAGCAATATGCTCTTTATTACAAGATTATTGTCATATATACAATATCAGCTGTTAAATATGAAGTTATATATACAAATTAAATAGATGTGACCTTTTATTGTTGTAATTATTATTTAATAAGCATGATGATTTTGTAATTTAATGATCATAAATTTTTTTTGTTGGATTCTTTAGTAAAGGATCAAACTATTGTATAAGGGTTTTTTTTTTTTTTTTTTTTTGTGGTAAAGTCGTAATGTAATGTAGTTCGATATTTCAGAGATTAGGATGACATAAAGCTATAATCACACAATTGGGCAGTTTATATATCCTGTACCGATATTTGTGGGTACTAAGGGATGAAAATAACTTTGATAAAGGCAAAGCAGTTTTGTATGTCCATGAATTTCAACTTTGGCTCTGGCTTTTGGCAAGCACATGACGTCAACAGGGTCTGTTAGCTGTGAGAATGTTAGGTAAAAAATTATAAATGTAGGCCCTGAGGCTGACGCTGATAAAATTTGGAAGCAAAAGCCAACAAGGAATTTGAGAAGGGAAGAGATACGTATGGTATTGATAAATTTCATTTCAGTCCCTGTTGACGTAACGCGCCTACAAATATATATTTATTCCGCTTCTGTTTACATTTAGCTAGGTAGTGATGCAATAATGATGCAGAGATTTGCTCATTCATTCCCACATTCTTATATATCTCCATCGAGGAACATGCATGCTACTTAAATTCTTCAAAGCATCCTAGTCTCAGGTTTTTCTTTTAAGACACAGCAATGATATATATATATATATATATGTAATGCAAGGCAGCAACAGCCCTTTTATCTTCTTCTTTTGTTGGCTTTTATTTGGACATATAGTGTATGGAATCAGTTAATGACACCTACCAAATGTTAGGCGGCTGAAAATTGCCAAAGAAACAATCCTATACTTTATATATATATGTATTATATGATGTCTTGCTAGTTATCATTCATGCTGTATATGTTATTTTATATTTTAAAGTTATATATATATATATATATATATGTATGAGACAATATGCGATGCTCTATGTCAAGTACGAAGCACGTATATAAATAATATTGCATAAATTTACGATTAAACCACAATCACCATCTGCAACAATTATTGGTCAAAGGCAATGCTTTTCATTTTATTTTATTTTTCAATTTATTTTTCTCTTTCTTGTAAAAATATTAATTGTTACTTCCTAGTTAAAAAAAAAGGGAATCTTGACCATCCAATAATTTTAAGCATACTCTGTGTGTGTGTGTGTGTATATATATATATGCGTTTTGACCGATCTCTGTAATCTTAATTACAAGATTTCCTATCAATTAGTGTTGCATGGAAAAAAAAATCAATTAGGGTGTATTTGGATTAGGATTTCAAAGAGAGATTTTTTTGTAAAGAAATTTTTAATGTTTTAAAATAAAAGTTCTTTGTTTGACAAAATAAAATTTAGAATGTTTAAAATTTTTAGAATTTGAAAGAGGAATTTTAGATAGCTCAAATTCCCTTTTCAAATTCCATCTCCAGATATTAATATTTTTTAATATTTAATTTTTTTAAAATTTATTTTTTACTAAGATATCAATGTTTATTAATTTTCATTTTTAACGGTATTATTAATTTTTTTAAATTTTAATTAAATAAACTCATTTGAAAATTTATTTTTTATTTTCATGTTATTTGAAATATTTATATATTTTTACAAATCTAATGATATCCATATGGCATATTTTTTTGTTTTATTTTTAATTTTATTATTTATAATTATTTGTATTTGATCAAATCTAGAACTTAAAATTTCTTTATGAAAATATTTATCCACACAATATAATTATAAATACTAATATTTTAAATTGATAAATTTTAAAATATTACTATTTAAATTTTTTTTTAAAATTTAAAACTTTTCATCCAAATTTATCATTCGAGATGCGGATAAATTTGCCACCACGGAACGAAGATCATAAAATTAGACTAATGAGTTTAGACTGCCACGTAACTTGTATTTGAATTTTGATGCCATACGTAGGTACTTGCTTTTATTGGAACTAACCAGGATTAATTTGTTATTAACAAATCAATTCGCTACAGCTAGCTAGCTAGAACTAGGAGCCACTCAAAAATACCTAGGCAAAATCATGTAAAGAACGGCTGGCTTTTATATATTTATCAATAGAAAGGAAATTTAGTAGTGTTTTCCTCCAATTTAATTAAGAAAGCAATATTTATCATACATAATGCTTTTATCAGCCCGGCGCTTTCTAACCATGTATTTTTTTTTCTCCTTCATGAATATATATCCATGATTTTGATGGCTAGCCTGAGTGCTGCACCTTTCCATGCAGTTGCACCATTCATTCTTCGCCCTTGTACCTACCCTTTTCACCTTGTTCCATCTATGTGTTTACAAGGTAAATTTTTCATTACGATTAGATCATCAGACCCATAATTATTTTAATCTCTAAACAACACCATTAACTAATTAATGCCTGACTTGGCAATTTTGAAGCCATAATTGATAATTAATCGACCAATAACACAAACTGCAGCGTTTGATTAGTTTTTAAACCAACTTACTAGCTGGGAGGATCAACATCAAGAATAGCTAGCTATCTTGGGAAATTAATGTAAAAAAATAGCTAGCTAGCTTATATTATGGGAAATCCAGACTATTTAATTCTTTTAATTCCTCCAGTTTAAGCATTTTCGTGTATTTTTTCCTCCTGAATATGTAGCGTAGATGCAGCTCGATCGTTGTAAATTGCCACATTTCCATACTGAAACCTCTTATTTTCTCCTTTTTTTCATTTATATATATATATATATATATATGTGTGTGTGTGTTAATAAATTCCTGACGGTGAATCTTCTCATTTTCACCACCAGAGATTATGAATATATAATAATTAATTAATTACTTAAGTAATTAATTAATGGAGTTGCAGCTGGCCACCACCCACAATAAAGGCAGCGCAGCAGAGATTGATCCGTGTGTGGCTTCGAATGAGGCCACATCTTTGGAAGCTGTAATGATGGATTAATCATTAAACGAAAGCGCGTCCAAGAATTGGCTGGTCATGCCACGCAGGAATTTTGTTATTAAACCAACCACCCTAGGTAGCTAGCTGCGACGGCCACTCGAAGATATTCATCAGTAGTCTGTGTGACTGAAAACAATGCCACATGTGATACATATTTCACACTACTATTTACCTAATTAATCAATTAAAGAATTCAATTATCCGTCTTTTTTACTTTCTCTTTTTCTCAAATCACATGCGCGCAGGGATATATACAAGGAAAATTTTAGGATACGGTTTTTGTTATAAGATTCTCGTTAGCTTAAAATAATATGAATTTTATAGGTAAAATTTTTAATCTCAACTGTTAACTTAAAAAAAAAAAGATAAATATGATTTACTTGTTAATCGGTAACATTTAGAGAGAATTTTAAAAAAGTAAAATTGGTTATAACTTTTACAAAAAGGTAAAAGCAAAAAAAATTATTTTAAAAAAAATAATTATTAGAATTATTAATAAGGAGATTATAATTACAATTTAACTTTACTTTCGCTTGGTATGGGAATCGACTCTCCCATATATATATAAACTATATATATATAAATTATGAATATAAAAATATATAAATTATATATATCAAAAATAGTATTTAGAAATAATAAAATATATGAAAATATTTTTTATTAAATCTTGAGTTACTATTTAAAAATAATAAAAAATAAAAATATATTTTATATTAAATTTTAAAATATCATTTATAAATAACAAAAAATAAAAACTATTTTATACTAAATCTCGAATTATCATTTACAAATAATATATTATATATTATATGTTATATATTATAATATTATATATGTTGGGGATCAACTCCCTTCGTAACAAAATCGACCTCCCACAAAATATATATAATATGTATAATTATATATTGCATATAAATTATATATATTAAAAATATTATATTTAATCTCGAATTATAAAATATCTCGAATTATATTAAATACTAAATTAATATAAAAATAATAAAAATTAAAAAATATTTAATATTAAATCCAAATTATTTTTAAAAATTTTCAAATAATATATATTATATAATTATAAAATGATATATAATATTATCAAAATAATATAATAATATATTATATAATATATAACACATAATAAAATATTAAAAAATAATTACTAAATGTACAACTCCCTAAAACTAAAGTACGACTCACTATAACTAAATGTAAAGCACATATACAAAGTAGTTGTGTTCATGTATGATCGATATCACTTTGAGCATAGCTTTATATATGCTGAAGCTAATTATTCTTGTACAATAGGAGGATGATGTTCCAATAGAAACAAAAAAATAAACTTGTAAGCAAAAAATAAAAAATGCAATTGATTATTCTTGTATAGTAAGATAATTTTAACTTATTATCTTTGGATTATTTGGGTAAAAATTTTTAATCCTTAAGATTGCAAACAAAAAAAATAGTAAATAATATATATTATAATTTAATATTTATAATTTATAACCTTCATTAAATTACTGCTAGGGAAAAAGGTAGCCAAAAAATAAGATGAAAATAAAGGTAAAATGTTAATTATAGTTTTCTTATTAATAATTCTAATAATTGCTATTTTCTTTTTTAAAATTATTTTTCTTGATTTTATTTTTTAATAATTATTATTACCTTCTACTTTTTTGTAATTCTCTCGAAATCTTTTTCACAAACTAAGGGATGATGTTAGCATTTAATATAAAATATTTTTTTATTATTTAAAAATATATTTTTAATATATATAATTTATATGTAATATATAATATATTATGTATATAATAAATATTGTATATATAATATAAAAAGGGGGAGTTAGTTCCTTTACAAGGGAACTGACTTCCCACATTATATATATGTATGTAGGGTAAGGGTTGGTATATATATAATATATTTTATAATAAACTCTTGATAAAAGCTCAATCACTGTTTTAAATTCGAGCCTGTATAGATAGTTGTCGATCTCATTTTTATACAAACCTTAATGTATAATATATTTAATTAAAAATAAAAAATTATTTTGAGAAAATTAAAGTTAATTTTCTCAAAAAAATATTTTACATAATACATTATAGATCTGGTTATGTTTTTATATAAACATTTTAATGTTTGTATGTAATCCGGTAATGTTCTTATGTAACAAATTACATACAAACATTACCTTCAAAGATTCCTTACACAAATACATTACATATAACAAAATTTACTTATAAACATTATGTAAATTGTAATATTTATATGTAAGTTTCATAATATTTAGTTGTAATTTGACCAATTAATTAAAAATATAAATTTTATCTTAAAATTATTTTTTTAATATAATATGATTATTACTAATATACCCAAATAAATTATTAAAATAAAAAAAATGAAAAATTTTCACTTCTAAAATTACTACAAAAATTAATATCCTACATATATAATATATTTAATAAAAAATAAAAACAATTTCCCACACATATAATGTATTTAATAAAGAATAAAAATAATTTCTAAAACATTATATTTAATTTTTTTAAAGAAATATTTTACATACATATATTATAAATATAGTAATATTTGCATGTAAATTCGGTAATATTTGTATGTAATAAATTACATATATATATTATCTTATAAGATTCTTTACATAAATACATTACATATAACACTAATTATATATAAACATTATGTAAATTGTAATATTTATGTGTAATTTTTGTAATGTTTAGTTGTAATTTTACCAACTAATAAAAATTATAAATTTAATCAAATAATTATTTTTTTAATATAATATTATTATTACTAGTACAACCAAATAAATTATTAAACTAAAAAAATATGAAAACTTTTTCACTACAAAAATTACTACAAAAAATAATTTCTCATACATATAATATATTTAATAAATAATAAAAAATTTCTAGAAAATTATAGTTAATTTTCTTAAAAAAATATTTTACATACATATATTACAGATTTGATAATGATCTTATGTAAATCTGTAATATTTATATATAAATTTGATAATATTTGTATATAACAAATTACATATATACATTACCTTCAAAGATTCTTTACATAAATACATTACATATAACACAAATTACATAAAAATATTTAATTCGTATTTATATTACCTATGGTAATAAACATATGTTATAGATAATATAATTTATGTAACTATAATATTTTCTATAATAGTACGTCTTATTATCTGTTGATAATATATTTATGTAATTTACAAAATTTTTATGTAAATGTAATAAATTTATGTATTACAACTTTTATTATCTTTTATCATAGTTTCTGTAAGTAAATAATGTATGTGTGTAATTGTAAAAAATGTGTAATACTTATTTACATTACCTATGATAATATAAATGTGTAATAGATAATATAATTTATGTAATTATAATGTTTCGTGAAGTACTATTTTTTATTACCTAATTATAATAAATTTTTTTAACTAATAAAATTTTTATGTAAACGTAATAAATTTATGTATTATAACTTTTATTATCTTTTATTATAATTTATGTATGTAAATTATATATGTGTAATTATAACAAAAGTATGTAACATTAAGTTATATTAACAATCATAATAATTTATATAATAAATAATATAATTTATATAACTATAATATTTATTCATAATTCTAAATTTTTTTTAATTATAATAATTTATGTAACTTATAATATATTTATGTAATTATAAATTTTATTTATTATAAACCGGTTGCAACTAAAGCTTACCAAAAGCTTATAATAACAAACACACGCCAGAAGTGCCCTATATACATGGAACTGGTTTTAAAAAACAAATTCATACTTTGATATCTCTCACTGCTAACGTTTTCCTGAATTGTTTTTTGCATCTTAAATCTTAATTTTTGTTGTTAAAATACAAGTTCCATGTTTGCTATATCCCACACATCTATTACATCTTTAACATTATATTAAAGTTACCTCAAAGAAATGAATATTAGGCTGACGCCCGTACGGTTCTTTTTTTTTTTTAAAGCTTTGTTGGAAATTACAAGTATAAATATAGTTATTAAATAAATAATTAGTAATAAGAAAATGAATTTTTTAACTTTTGTAACTAAAATTAGACGATCCGAACGTGACATGAAAAATAATTAGAGCACGATAAAAATTGACACTAAAATGGCATAATACATGAATATCTCAAAATCTATATAATACAAATTATTAGCTATCAAAATTTATATAAAATTATCTTAAACACGATTAAAACATAGGAATACACCAATAACAATATCTAAATTTTTTATAGAATAGACTCAAGCAATTCCCTAAATCTGAGACACTACAAAAAAGGAAGAGGTTTTAACCATGAAAAATAGCGACGAAAAATTATTCGTCGCTAATTAGCGATGAAAATAGCAACGACAAAAACAATTGTCAAATGTTTGTAACAAAATTCATTGCAAACTACAAAGGATACTTTTGTGACAAGTGATTTATCACAAAAATCATTGCTAATATTCACGCAAAATGGCATCAAATTTGGCAATTTTCGTCGCTAAATATCATGGCTAAGCATTGAATATAATAACATTGAATTTTGTGGTGAAGAATTCGTTGCTGACTTTCATAGCTTATTTAGCGATGAATTATGTTCATTGCAAAATTCATTGTTGAATTATTAATGCAAAAAGTCGTCGCTAATGCCGTTGATAATGTGTGATAAACAACATTCATCGTTAAATTAGCGACATCTTTTGTCATTGTATTTTGTTGTAGTATATTTGTTGCTAATTTTGTGGCAAAATGGAGACGACTGATTTATTTAATGTTAATGTTTTCGCAATTTTATTAAAAATGAGTATTATTCGTTAAATTTCGTCGCAAAAGTCTATCGATAGTTTTTCATCGCTAATCTTATTGCAGTTTATTATAGATGAGTATTCATTGCTAAAGTCTTCTAACAGTTTTTTGTCCCTAAGTCTATCACTACTAATGTCGCAACTTTATTATGGATGAGTAGTCATCGCTAAAGTTCATTGACAGTGTTTTGTCGCTAATATAATCAAAATTTATTATTTATGAACATTTGTTGCTAAAGTCTAAAGGAGTTTTTTTCATCACTGATTTCATGGTAGCGACGGATACACTTATTATTCACCTTTCCCCTTTTCTTCACTTCTCTTTTCATGCTCTAATCTCTTCTTATTTGGTGTCATATGATAATCATGGACTTAGTAATTGTTTATTTTACTATTTTCTTTAATCAATTGTCATAAGCTTCATCAATCTTAAGTAATTTTTTTATTGTTTAGGTACGTACATATTTAAAGGCCTCACATTTGAAGTGAATATTATAATTCTCATCAAATTAATTAATTTCTATTACAAAAAGTTCAACGAAATACTTGGGTGAGTCCACTTTACGTGGTAATTTTTTCTTAAAAAAATCATGTCAATGACATATAGCATTCAACAATGGCTCAATCTCGAACGGATTTTTATTCTTTGATGAAAAAATACCTTTTTTTTTAATTTTAATTGAAAAATATTAACGGTTTCATAGTTTCATATAGTGTATACATTCGAGATAATATTAGCTAAATGTAACATTTAGAGTTTGTATCAAAATGATATATGATTTAAAAGTTCAGGAAGCAGATTATATTTTTTCTTCTTTTGAGTTCCAATTTGTTGACTAAGATCAAATAATACTTTTTAAGACATATTTTCCTAATATATTTAAAGTTAGTAAAAAAAAATGCTGCTAAATATAAAATTCCAGGTTTGACAAATTTATTATATGTGCCTGTGGAATGAATGGAGCCCAAAAATGCCGTAATTGTACAAATTTTACTTCGAATTTTAACAGTGTCATTTAAACATTTTGGTTTGACAAATTAATTTACCTTAAAATGCTTAATGAAATAAACTTTAATTAGAAAACGGTTTTTGTAATCAGTTTTAATAAGATCAGTACTAGTATGAATCCAAAACAAATAAAAAATATAAATTTGCATTATACTCATTTTTTGGTTTTCTTTCTTATCACTCTATTTTTTTTTACTTAATTTTAACTATCCAAATAATAATAATAATAATAATAATAACCATTCCCGTTTTTACATTTCTTTCTTTTGTACCAATTTAATTTGAACATATACCTTCAGAACTTTTTCAGCCCCAAACCCAGCCAGCGGCGAAAGCAGGTCACCGATCCCACCCACAGCGACGTCTTCCTCTAATCTTCTCCCAGCCACGGGCGCAAGCAGAGCCGCCAATCCCAGGCACAGCCACGTCTTCCAGTCATGCTCACAGCCAGCGACGCAACCAGGCTTCTTCGAGAAATCGGTGCTTTTGAACGTAAAATCATGCTCTAATCACCAACAGGTCGACCTTTATTCTTTTTTCACCATAAGCATGAATCATAGTTCAAGATCAAAGATCTAAACCTTTTTTGAAAATAATAAAAAGGCTTCCATTAGCCCGAGCTTCCTCCTTCTCTGCAGTAGCTGTTGACTGCAAAAAAAAAAAAAAAAGGAAAATTAAGGAAAAAAAGGGTGAATTTCACTTAATCAAAGAATCAATGAAATGAAAGCAAAAGTTCAGATTTTGGAATTTATTATAGAGAGAGCTGCCATTGAACAGAGGTCTGAGTGGGGACTTGATAGAGGAAGAGAGTCTACGAAGGCTTTTTAATTTTGCATTTGACTGAGGTCTGATGGGATGCTCTAACCCCAGGCACGCTTGACCCAGGTTTTGTTTCTCATTTCTTTAGTTTCCATTTGATTTTTAATTTGTGAAAAACTGAAATTAGTAACATCGACATGTGGATATCGAGTGAGTTAGAAAATTTTCAGCTGATTAATCGCTATGGAATCCTTGTGAACGTAGTAGTTTAATTTGGTACATGCATGAATTATCTGACTGCATTTCGATATGCTTGGCACTTACGGTAATCCTCAGAAGAAATATATTTAATTTGGTACATGCATGAATTAATTTCTACCTAATCCTTTTAATGTAGTGTCATCTTCAATTAGACTTTGCGTTCAATTTTGTTGATAGGTGTCAAGTAAATAGACGCAAGAACATTGATGTTGAGGTCGACAAAAACTCTCTATTTTCCACATTGGCTACTGGTCCAGAGAAATTCTTATTTTTTGCAACTTGTTGAAGGGGCAAGGAATAGTTATTCAATAGCCAAGTAATTTACAGCTTTTCTTCTTAGTGTTCTTAAAATAGTTCATCTATTGGATTTTATAACTTAAGTTATTCCAATCAGAAATTCGATGCTTTGTCACTAGTAAGGCTATTATTTCTGCATTAATGAAGTTTACCACTTACCTTTGAACTTTTGTAGTCCGTAAGAGACACTTTGTCTTAATTTTTCTTTTAATAATTGCGTCCTCAATCTTATATTGGTTTCATTAAATTTGATATGTGGCTTTATGTTTGCCTTTTCACAATCGGGTTCTTCCTTACCCACTTCTTACTCATCAAGTGAGGGTATAATGATGATGAGATTAGTGATGGAGATGGTATAATCAATCGTTTTATTGATTAAATAGTATATTTGAAAGCTTTCATGTGAGATTTTCATTATTAATAGATGTTTTATTCAGCGCTTTAGATGTTTTAATTATATATATCTTGTTTTTTGATATTATTATAATATTTTGATATTATTAAGTGCTTAATAAATGTTAAATATAAATTTTACAAATTAATTTTCTTTTCAATTAGATTTTAAAATTAAAAAATAAAAGAAATGATTTTATTATATGTTCACAATTAATAAAAATTTGTTCCAAATTTCATCCATAAACAGTATTCATCGCAAAATCTATCACTAAAGATATATCATAAATATATTCATCAATTAATAAAAATTTATGGTTAAGTTCGTCCTTGAACTACGGCTGTCGCAAAATTCATCGCTAAATTTTCATCCTAAAATTCATCATTAATGTCTTTTTTTATTAGCCACGTATCTTTTCATCTCTAAAAAATAATAATTTTTGCTATGGATAAATTCGTCGCTTATTTGCAACGAATACTAATTACTGATGAAATTTGTGACGAAATATTTTGTCGCTAATTTGCGATGAGCTTTTTTCCATAAAAGCTGTTTGTCTCTAAATTGGCGATAAATTTTGCACTAAAAATCTTTGTTGCAAATTAGCAACAAAAATTAACTTTTGTGTAATAAAATTTTGCGACGTAGATTTGGCCACAAATTTTTTTTTTTGGTCATAAGTTTTGTCGCAAATCATTTTAGCCACGAATTTTGTCAGCATTTTTGTGCCAAAATCCATGGCTAGAATTTTTTTTTTTTTTTTGGTAGAGAGAATTATTGCTTCCTTTGCCCTTTTTTTTCATTTTTGTGGTTTTTTATATTTTTATATATTTATATTGTGTTTTTATTGTTTTTTGAGTTATGATTGATATGGTGTGTCATATTTTAATTACTTTTCACATGTGCTAATTTTGTATAATCATTTTATTTTTGAAATTTTCATGTCTAATTGATAGTGTTCAAGTAATTCCTAATGTAGGAGGTGTCGTTTGTGAGCGTTCGTATGACTTTTTTATGTTATGATTATAATCTAGTAATTATATATTTACATAAATTTTGATACGTTAATAATTTATTTTATGTAAATTTTAACATATGTATCTATTTTTATCACGTCATATGAATATATTTATATTATGATATATTAAAATATAAAAAAATTATTATTTATAAAAATTTTATTCTCATGACAAACACACAAATAAAAAATTATAAAAATTAATAATAAATTATTATACTATTATTTATTCTTTAAAATTATTTTTTTTTTTTTTATAAAATGTTAAAAACAAGCAGTCCGGGCAAAGATGGCTTAACATTCTACTATTATAAATTGGAAACCAAGTTTTTGATATATTTATACTTTATTATGGAATGAAACCAATGAGATTTTTTTTTCTTAAGCAGTTATAAATTGAGAGAACTTAACAAACTTCTTTAATTTCTTTTCAAATTTTCATCTTCATTAATTTCTTTTTACATAGTTTTAGGTCAAGTCTTTTTTAGGTTGATAGATCACTTTGATGACCGCATACATAGATTCTCTTCGCACCATAAGATTCTACAAGTGAAGCATGACCTCTTAACTTCGATAGCAACATGCTCCATAATTTTTAATAATTTGGAATCCATTTGGTTTTATTTCTAAAATAAAATAATAATAGAAAAGAACTTTATTTCAATTCCTTTACCCCACTTGATATCAACTTAATTAAATGGCCATATATTTTACATAAGTATAGGATTGTAAGTGCGAAGTATACTTAAAGGGTTTAAGCACCTCAAAGTCTGAGATGAAAAGAGTATTGGGGGATTAGGATGAAAAAAGGGTATTTATTTCAATATGTCATTGAAGATTTTATGTATAAAAGAAAATAGGTAACAACGATTTAATTTTCAATTAACTAAACTGATAAAATATGATACTTGTATTAAAATTTTGACACGAATTCCTACCTATTTTCAAGAATGAATGAAAAGTTTTTAGAAATTATGGAAAGGGAGATATTTCAGTTGTACCATTGAATAAAACTAAACATGAAATCACTTCAACAAAAAAAAAAAAAAAGAAATTTCAAAATAGTTGTTAAAATTGATCCACCCGTTCTTTATTATTTCTTATAAAAGTAGTTGGACGAATATCAGCAGCAAGTAATTAAAAACCGCTTCGAAATTAATGAAAGATTAATTTCTGTAAATTTTTTCTTGGAAAGGAAAAAAAAAAAAACAATCCTAGTCTCTTAATAAAACTTTGCTACTTAAATTTATTTAAAAGTTTTTGTTTCTCTCTAGAAATTAATTAAATAAAAGCTGGTCACTTCTGCAAGAATAAGTTGTGATGAACATCCTTAATCTGTTACTATAAAAACAAAACAAAAACAATCCATGTCTGCTCTAGCTATCTGAACATGAAAGTATAAACTTAAAAGGATCTTTGGATCGACATATATGTGAACTTAATCTACCAACTGACGTTTGTTTTGTGCAGGAAGGATCATCATTTTTCTTGGGTGAGCGGGGAAATTTATACATTCCTGGGAATAAAAATTTCAAAAATATATAACATAAGTCAATATATATTTTTGTTCAATGACAAGATACACTATTTAACAAAATTATGGTAAACGTATTAAATGTGAAATCTTATATAAACACATATCCTAAGTATCCACATCCGATGTGAGATTGAGAGTGCTGACGCGCACTACCACAAAGGGAACATTTGAAGTGTACGTGTGTGATGTGGGAGCATGTCCGTTTGATGCGCGTATGTCAATATATATTATTAACTTGAAAAACCTGCAATCATACAGTATGGATGGATACAGTGAATTAGGACTCCCTCACTCCAAATACTGATAAGGTGTAAAGAAATAAATGAGAAAAATAAAAACAAATTAATTTAGCAACAAAGGCAGCCAAGCCATGAAAGAAGCCTGAAATATTAATATTCTAAATGTTAGTCAAAAAAAGCAGCAGTCAGAACTCACAATATGTGTTCATATCAAACCGTGAAGAGGCAAGTCACTTTATAATTAACTGAAATGAAATCCATTAGAGATTGATTTTCAGACCACTCAAACCCAAAGGCAAAACAAAAACAAATAACTTCCAATTCAGCCAACAGTCATGTGATCTGTTAGTAGGGTGTTAGATTCTTAATCAACTTCTAATCTCTTCCTTTTCTTTCTTTGTAATTAACTTGGGATGGTTGCTACCTTAATTCAAAGCATTAGTTTCATTTTCATCCTTTTTTTTACTTATTTTCAGAATCTTTTATTAGGCTATTACTTACATCTTCAAGTTGCTGCCCAGAGTCAGATTTTTTCTTTTCCTTTTTGAATAATTTTCATCGCTCATATCAATATATACTTCATATTGTTGGACGAATAATTAAATAGATATTTTTTATGGAATGTTTTAATCAAAGCTTTTTCATTCATTTGATTTTAAATGCATTTGTACACACAAATTTTATGTCTAAAAATAAAATAAAATAAAATAATTTAGATACAAATAATAATTTTATTTATTAATCATGAAGCTTATAATCTCTAGGAATTCTTAGAGCCCGTTAAAGATAAACAAGTCTCTTGATTTTTTTTCTTAATAAATTTTTTTCCAAAAATCTTGACGACCCACTATTGAAATTTGTTTCAAGATTCTCGAAGGCTTAATCGTGATTTCCTTCAAAGGTCTTGAAAACTTAATCTTAAAAAAATTTATTTTAAACGTCCCTAAGAATTAATCTTGAAATTTATACAAGGGTCTTATAGAATTTTTTTTTTTTAAAGTTCACTTGAAAGTGTATTGGTGCTTGATCATGAAATTTGATCTCAAAATTAGGGATTTTTGGAATTGTTGGTCGCAATTTACGAATTCTTGTATCTTCAAGCTTATATCTTCAAATATTCCTTTCTGGACCCGATTGATGAATTTTGGAGACTTTGTTTTTTCAAAATTTATTTTCTCAAATTGTTTTCATTTTTTTTGTCAAAATTGTGCTTCAAAAATCTTAGTGACTTGATATTGGAAAGCACATGCTTGCTTCAAAGGTTTTTGATCTTGACAGCATTTAGTGATAATGTGTTTTATTGTGAATAGCAATGGAAGTACTATTGCTTTCTTTCTTTGCTCAAAATTTTCCTCACCACAAATTATTTGTAGTGCCTGGGAAGCAAGGTATTTTCCCGAAAGTGGAGATACAAGTTTTTTTTTCCCCTTCAAAATAAAGCTTTTAATGTGAAAGACATTAAGAGGTACTTATTTGGCTTAAATATATTTGTAGGTTAGATAAGCTGTCCCTATTGGATTACATTAATTGGACGGAACACAATCTTGGAACTTGGAAGTGCAGCGAGGAATTGGGTCAGACGTGCCACGGAACAAATTAATTGGACAAAATGCTTTCTTTGCAAATACTTGTGGACCATATACTTTGCAACTGAACTCTTTTTCTTGGGCCATTTAGTCTGAATTCGGCCTTGTTTTTTATAATATATGTATATATATATATATATATATATATATATATATATGGGTTTTGAGGCTGCCCCTTGCCTCGTAGCCATAAGGAAAAAGGCAAAGAAATTAGTACGTTATTTAGGAGTCACAACTGAACTAAGAAGTAGGAACTTGAAGTTTTATTGATTCCACTTTGTCCTCTCCTGACTCAAAATCTTAAAATTTTCTTACACTGTTTGAGTAAATTAGATATCTCAATATATTACTCATCCCTACTATCTAGGCGTAGCTAGTAACAAAAAACAAGTGATGCGAATAGAAAGAGGAACAGAAGCCAAAAGCCAGGCAAGGCCACCAATCAATATTCCAAAACTCCAACTACTTATGAACCATGGCCGTGGTTAGCTTGCAAAAACATTTCAACTTGTTTAACTATTATTCCCAAGTGCCAACTCTTATTAATGCGAGTGTGTGTGTGTGTGTGTAAATATATATATATATTTATTTTATAACATGTTGAATCCTAGAGAGAGAGAGAGAGAGAGAGAGAGAGAGTTTCTTGTCATTAAGCAAAAATTGATGAATAATAAGACAATAACATGGAGATACATGGGAATTATGCGCTTTGAAATTTATGCCCACTTGAATTTTATATCTTATTTTACAATATATATATATATATATATATATATAAACTTGAAGGAGAGCTATGAGAGTTTAATATGTATTGACATGGATATAAATATATATATATATATATATATAGAAATAATTAAAAATTGTAGGGTTATTATGTAATGGCCAACTGGTGCTCCTCTGTTCCAGCCAATTACTCATTTGAGTTTGGGAAAGGGTCCACGTGCACGACCAAAATTTTGATTCTGTGCATTATTCCTTGGTTTGTCAGAAAATCATTATATAAGAAATTAAAGGTGGTTTAACCATTGTGGTTAACTTTGCTAGCACGCTTAAAATTTCTCTTATTTATGCATTTATTTATACTGCATCTTTCAGTAGTACTTTGGTTGTGGTGTTAGGGGATTATGTTTTGGGCTCAACGTCTCTATAGATAGTTAGGAATGTAACCCTTTAGTAATTTATGTTTTGTTTTGTTTGATGAACCAATATATATATATATATATATAAGGATGTGCATGAAATTATGATGAAAAATCATCAGTTCAGGTCAGGAGAGGTGAGATAAGCTTGAAGCTAGCTATTAAATTTAGTACATTTCTATTTGTTTGTTATATTAGGATCTTGTACTTAGTCTTAATTATTCATAGGGATTATTCATTTTAAGATATATGAATGAAGAGGAAAGGAGGTAGGATCTTATGACATGCTTTTACGAAGGCCGGGACTCAGCAAGAGGACAGCAAAGAAGGTATCAAGTGATCTGCACAATTTTAAAAGTATTATATTTATATGTATGATTGTAGCATTCTTGAAATTTAATTACCTGAATCTGAAACAAATAATTGGGTCCCCAGTCCATTCACAATTAAATTAAATTAAACGATAGTAATAGAACCTGCCCTGCCCATGATTGTAGCTGTATTTAATCATTATATATATATATATATATATGTATATATATTATTCACCAACAAAAAAAAAAAGGGCCCATAAACAAAGTGCTGTTGATATTTAATAACTAGTGTAGAGAATAATGCATATATATATATATATATATATATATATATATATAACTTGTAAGCATTCGTTTCTGGCTGATCTAGTCTCCTAATTAATAATATCGAGAGAGAGTATAATTTAAATTTACACTGACCAAATCCAATGATTTCTGTCCATCTCCATCCACTTGCACTCTCAACTATCACAATTATGAATTGAATTATATATAATCACAGCTAAGTTTTCACCACTCATAAAAAGCTATTGAATGATTAGTTTATTAGGATTGAAAATTTTTCAATTTCAGAAAAAACTTTGCAAAAAATTATACTTTTTTGTCATTAATGGATTATTGTGAAAATTTATTATTCCAACCGGTTAAAATATTTAAAATAAACGTAATATTTAGAAATATAGAATAAGTCATTTAATATAATATACAACACATTAACATTTACTTAAAATTTGACTGTGCGACTTAATTTTTATCAATTAAATATATATATTTTAAAAATTATATTATTTGAAGATTGAAAATAAAAAATTATACTCCTTTCATATTTTTATACTCAAAAAAAAAAAAAAAACAAACAGATAATTTTATCAGAAAATGAAAAAAAAGACCACAATTTCAAAATAAAACAATATACAATAGTTTTTTTCCTCTCTAGATCATAATTTGCAAGCCGCAAAAATTTTTTTGCAAAATATCGTCGTGAATGTTGTTAGTCAAGAAATCCATTAAATAATACTAAAAGGAAAATGATTAAAACTTCATTATACTTTCTGGAAGATACAGAAAAAAAAAAGTAACTTAAGGTAGAGAAGAAAAAAAAACAGAAACAGTCAAGACTTAGAAGGAGAGAAAATAAAATATTAATAGAAGCAATAACAAGTTGCAATCTTTTCATTGTTTATTATTATTATGATCATAAAATATAAAACAAAACAAATTTAAAAATATATTTCTCTCGTTACTGTACATAGTTATACAGAAAAAGGGTACGTACAAGAGAAATATAATATTATACTAATACCAGCAAGTAACAATACCCCATACATAATATTAAAAAGTAAAACCAACCTTATGTTGGGTTGGGGTCCGAATTTAGTTAATCCGATAAAAGAAAAAAACAGAATTCGCCCCATTACTTTTACTCATCTTTATTCCTCCACAAAATATTTGCTAACATACACAACACAATAATTATAGTAATTTCTACTCCGCTTTACTCCTGCAATGTAATGCAAATGCAACACTATTCTCTTCTCTTTCTCTGCCTCAGACTGAATATTGCTGCTGACGCTGAATCTGATTGATACATAAAATAATGCTGCTACTCGACAAATTAATGTCAGTTCTGTTGTTAGTATATTTCTTCCCATTTCTTTCTTTTAATTTCACATCAATCATCGTTACTAATAACAATGCCTTTGAAATTTAACCATGACCTCCACAGCCCATTCTTTTTAAGCCTCTATGTCCTTATCTGCAAATCACGGCCGCGGCCACGGCCACGTCTGGCAAAACTTCAATCTCTGGTCGGGAATATATTATTTACTAGTAGCCGCCCACCTCCTGCCTTTCCACTAGCGCTGGCCTTATCTTGTTCTTCCAGGTATCCTTGTAGCATTGGGCATCACCGCATGTTCTCTTGGCTTCCACCACTACCAGCTCACTGGTTAATCGGTAAAACTGAACAACTATCCCAAACTTTCCGTTTTCCCCCTCCAATTCAACGCCCCATTCTTTCCTTCTCTTCACCCTCAGCCCCTCGCCCTTGCCAACCTCCTCCACTATCCCCACCAATTTCTCTGGCGACTCTCTTGATACGAAGCGTTCGCCCTCACTGATCGAATCATGCGCCTCATCGAACAAACCGGATAGGTCCAATCCAGATGAGAATGATATCAAATCAAATGCATTCAAACTTGTGACCTCAGTCTCATCCTTGTCAAACTTGGCATGCTCCTCATGGAACTTTGGCTCCTTATAACCCTTCCTGAACCATGGGTCCTTGAGGATCTCATGAGTTGTGATCCTTGTCTCCGGATTCGTGTCCAGATGCCGAGACAGGAAGCGTTTGAGATCGCCCGACATCCATTTTGGACACCGAAACTCACCTTTGTAGATCTTCTTGTACATAACCATGAGATTCGGATCATTAAAAGGCAAGTAACCCGCGTTGAGTACAAAGAGAATTACGCCGCATGACCATACGTCCACCTTGGCCCCATCATAACCTTTTTTCGTCAAGATCTCTGGTGCCACGTAAGCTGGGGTTCCGCACAAGGTGTGCAACAGGCCATCGGGTTGGATCTGATCGGTTACGGCGCTGAGACCAAAATCCGAAACTTTTAAATTCCCGTTCTCGTCAAGGAGGAGATTTTCAGGCTTCAAATCACGGTGGAATACCCCACGGGAGTGGCAGTACCCAACGGCCGAGATAAGCTGCTGGAAATACTTACGGCTGAGATCTTCGCTGAACCTTCCTTTAGCAATCTTAGAGAACAATTCTCCGCCTTTGACAAATTCCATCACGAAATAGATCTTCGTTTTGGTGGCCAAAACCTCGTAGAGTTTAACTATGTAAGGGTGGTTCAAGCGAGTCATGATGGAGATCTCGCGCTTAACGTTGGACATCAAGCTGGTGTTGGACAGCTTCTTTTTGTTGATGACCTTAATGGCCACGCTCTGTCCAGTGCGTACGTTTCTGGCATGATAAACCTTGGCGAAGCCGCCGCAACCTAGTAGCCTGCCGAGCTCGTATTTGCCGAAGAGGGCGTTTTCTGGGACATGTTCGATCTCTGGCATAGGTGTCGAAGCCAGAGACCGATCCGATGGGCGAATTCCTTGAGCAAAAAAAGAAAAAGGGATTACTTGGAAGCGGGAATCAAAGAAAGATTGATTTTCCCTGGAAATACACGACGACACAAGAAGCAGAGGAGTTACAGAAATGGAGTTTTTAGGTGTGGTATGTATTAATAATCCAATGTGTTGTCAAGGGAGAAAATTCGCATAATAGCGCTTGCAAAATATATTATATTATATTATATATCTGTTGGATGGTGCATGTTGGCAAGTTTTAGTTTTTATTTTTTAAAGAAAGGAAGAGAGAGATAGAGAAGTTTCAGGATTTTGTTTTTTCTGAAATAGAAGTTTCAGGAGATTGGGTTGGCTAAACGTATTTATTGCCTGGACAGGAAGACGAAGTCTTAAAAATTAAGGATTTGATTAGTAAGTCGTCATCCATCTATTTATTGCCTGGACAGGAAGACGAAGTCTTAAAAATTAAGGATTTGATTAGTAAGTCGTCATCGACCTATAACGTGGGTTGTCTGAGTTTTACTTGCCCTTTTGTTTTTCAATTTGTGAGGGTCATTGTCTAACACGTGGCGGATTTTTATTGCGTTAAAGGATTAGACAACAGCAGACGTGACACGCAGCCTGTTAAATATTGCCACGACGGTGGCGTCAAGTATTATACAACTATTTACGAACGTATATTTGGTTGGTTCTCCTTAAAAGAATTTAAAAAAAAAAACATCTTGAAAGAGCAAGAGAAAGATAAAATCGGTGACCACTTAACATAAAAAAGTATATTCTCTTTTGTTGTTTCCGTGTGATATTGCTCAATTGATCTAAGCATTTGATGGGACGAGAATGGCAGGAGCTCATACAGTGAACTGTAAATGCCTAAAATAAAAGCGGAAGAAACTGCAATGTAACAGAGAGGGGAATCAACTAATAGGATATTCTTAGTTTGAAGTAAAATTTGATAAATTAATTATATAATGTGGTTGATATGAAACATACGTAATCATACCAGTTAAACTTTTCTTTTGGGTTTTATTAAAAAAAAAAAATTAGATGGTTTGATAATTGATTCAATAGTTGACACAATAACTTTTCTCAGGAAAAGATAAAGATTCAATGCTTAACTTCCAATGCATTTTTTTTACTAATATGGCCCAAATGTATTGAAATTATGCATAGCTACAGAGTAAGTAGTAATATTGACTATTGAGCATCTGCTCGTGGAATTTCTAATTTATTTTTAAATTTGATTAGTAGTTTACCAAATACCAATATCCTATTTTGACACCAAATGTGAAAACTGAATTCTATGGATCATAAAAGCCGTCCCCCACAAGAACAGCGAAATGTAAACAACCTAAGCGGCAAAAGAAAAAAAAAAAAGTACTGGTACTTTGGTGAGGTAGGGACAGTAAAATTGATTTGGTCATAGGCTGAGGCTTAGGGTTTGGACAACATGATTCATGGGGCGACTTTGGGCATCAGTTAGACTGGATTAACTCGTACAGTATTTCATCATTGGATCATAATTTGGGTTGTGTAATATTGGCATTTAATTTAATAGGTATTCACAAAAAAAAAAGTACATATGTGTGTATATATATATATATATATAACGCATTACTCATCTACGTATAGGGGTGACTCAACCATGCATAAGTGTAGTTAATTTGGTGCCATTGGCAAATGCCAATATCATTTTATAACATATTAAATATTTTATCGTGTTCAGTTTAAGATTCGTACAATCATATTATTATTTTTTAAATGTATTATTGATTCAAAGTGCAAAAGACGAGGACAGGGCCAAGGGATTACTATTAATCCTTAATCCTTAATTTACATTCTTAATTATTGCAAAATGACCTTATTTGGCTTTTGAAATCTTGTCCCTTGATGTTATTAACTTTTGTAAAATAAAAGAAATAAAATTAGATTTTATGGGTTGCAACTGATAACTGGCAGGTGAGGATATTTCGAGGAAGCTGCGGCAATTAATTTTAGCTTAAGCTAGCTCCCACTTAACTTGTGATTCATACAATATATATCAGCATCAACTCTTTCAACCTGTTGCGGTCATTCTTAAAAAAAAAAAAAAAAATTTGTGGCCATGTTGACACTATGCTTCGGCTGCCAATGTTAATGAGGCCAAATGCAAGAAAGAAACTTCACGCAGTTGTTGGTCTTTGCTTTTTTTTTGGAAGTTTTTAAAAGATAAAGGTATATATATATATATATATATATTTTTTTTTTTGCTTGAAATCTAATTGGATAATAAATTTTGAACACAAAATTTTAGATTTTGAAAGCAAAGCTTAGTTAAGATTGTTCCTTCAAAGACATCCAACAAAATTAATCTGACATACAGAAAATTTATAAACTAGGAAATGATTTAAATTTTTTATTTACATATATATATATATATATATATTCGAAATCATCATGCGTCACGGCGACTTGATTCCATTCTACTAGCTAAATTCTGTAAATTACAATCTCATCACTCTCTCATTGTTACTGTTGCAAAATGATGGTTTGATGAGCACTTCACTTTACATTTGGGTAAAGTAGGTGGCCTACTATACTGCCACTGCCACTACTAGTCCACTTCGTTTTAAATATCGGTATATACCTGCTTTTGATGTTAACTTTAATTTTTTTTATCTCAATTATTTAAATGCAAGCAATACACTGAGTTATTCTAGTAAATATAAAAGACTTTACACTTTTTTAACTTGTTGAAGTCTTCTAACTAACTAATTTTTTGAATTTTTTTATTTTTAAATTAATTATTCTGATTTAATTTTCTAAGTCTTAAGAAGTTATTTCAGACCAACAGAATAAGATTTCTATTTATTAATAAAATTATTTTATAATAATAAAATAATATAATTGAAATTTAATCAAAAGCAAAAGGATAATATGTCTTTAAGGAAGTTTTGTAGGCCCACGGAAGGAGTCTTTTGGGTTTTGGACCGCTGATGGGCGTTCGCAATATCTATGAAAGAGGGTTGTGAATCCGCTGTTTCTTGGGTCTCAAACACTGCTGGCAGGCTGTGCTGAAGTCTGGACCAAGCAAGAATAACAAGACCAGGCCATGACCTGCAATGCAATGCACTGAAGTTTTGGGCTGGAGTAATACTCATGCTTTTAATGGAAAATAAGTCGAAAAAGAAAATTTCAATTTTTTATTGAATATATCATTTATATTCTAATACTGCTAGAGTAGAATATGAACAAGAACATAACCGACCTATTTCTTCCCTGTGCCTATTATTGTAGTGTTGATTTATTATCTATCCTTTTAATTTGATAATTTATATTTCATAGCAGCTGGCAGGCCAAGTAAAAATAAATGCCTTCCGTTCTTTCTTCTTCTTTTGAACTAGCAATAGCAATAACAGCAACAAAGAAAAGCAGCACTACTACTTGTCCTTCCTCGTACAATCACCAATGGCACTCCATACGGTATATTTCATAGTGCTCATCTCACTCCGTTACGTAACGCATACATAAATACATACTACATACTACATGCTACGCTACTATTGTCTACATAAATAAAATATAAAAGTAAAAACAACAAAAATAAAAATAAAATAAAAAACCAACAGTTCTCTCTTCATTGTCCTCCAACGTCACATGTACACATATTTTTTGTGACCAAACAAAAATTAAAAGCATCATGGCATGTAAAACTTGTTTCCACATTTGCACCTCCATGCTTCTGGATAATATTCCGCTGTCACCGGTGTTCCAGGCGGCACCGACACGTGAACCGGCTTGCACGGCCTGCACTTGCCGCACTTTGAAGTGCATAGTGGCGGGGATGATCCTGGGCCACTTAAAAATCTCCTGCCCAGGCTTAAAGGGAGTCCTTGGATCTCACCCACACTCTCTTCACTTTTTCTCCTCTTGCCAATTTCCTGTGACTGTGGAATATTATTGTTAATCATCACCTAAACTTATGCTAGAAGTTGCTTTGATATTTCATAATTTAGCACAGCAAGCCACTAAAACCAAAACCTAAACTTATGCCTCTATTTTACCAAGCTGCCACCTCACCATTCCCTACAAGTACCTTGTGGTTCCTTACCTGATGAGAACACGAATGTATTGTTCACCAATCCTTACTCTCTAATATCTTATGTCCTAAAGGTTAAACCGCTAGCTGAGCAGCTGCCCAGAACCATGAAAATAATTAAGAAATAGAATTCTAAATTTTACTGAGACGAATGCTGCCATTCGCTTTGGTATTTGCCATTCACCAGTCCTGGGTCCTTTTTTTTTCTTTTGTTCGTTTTCGAATGGGTATCCAGAGATGGACCACTTTCCTCGCGTGATACCATAATCATGGAAGATGATTTGAGGTAGGGCTGCATCTGTTAGGTGCATTTCAGACGTATTGAACCTTTTTGAATGATAATGACTCATTAATAGCACTGTGATAGTCTGTAATAAAACAATTCTTTTCTTATACAAAATTTTAACCCCCAAACAATTATGGTGTCTAAATTGTCCTTGAAAGATTTGCAGAAGATCAGAGAAAGATTGCTTTTTCCCCCCTTCTTTTGAGCAAGAATTTGGGAAATATATTACATATATATGCATACATATATATATATATCTATATATATATATATATATATATTAGTATCAAGTACTACTGTATAGGACTAGAATACACATACAGAGTGTAGTGACCTAACTTACCAGAAAACAGATACCATCTGCAGCTTGACCAGACAATCGATACTTGATATCTGCCGTCAGAAAAAAAAAATTGCATATGTAGGGTTATAGCTTATGATCCAAAGTCAGATTATAATGCATAATCATGGACATTCTAGAAGAGTTGTGGTAGCAGCAAGTAGAAACAGTTTTCTTCATTGGAGGAGTACTTAATAGAAGTCCCATTGAGTCCATGACTCTGGGCTCCTGGGGAAAACGAAGAGGCCAAGATCTTCCTATATATAGAAGGTTTGCCTTTTTCTTTTTAAATGAGGGAAAGAGCATACCTTGTTGACATGTGGTTGCAATGCCGGTGATGCTAAACACTGAGCAAACTGAGAAAAAGAAGAGGGAAAAACAGTAAAGTAAGTGAGATGTCTGGCTGAGGTTTAGTTTTCTGCATCTCTTCCTCTCCATTAAAAAGAGAGAGAGAGAGAGAGAGAGAGAGAAGGGAAAAGCAGCTTGTGATATAGTCTGCGCCTGTCTGCCTAATTTCCCCTCCCCCCCCCCCCCACAAACCTTTGGACACTAAAAAGATTGGAATTGGAATCTGAAGCAATGTGGACAGAAAATCTTTGTCTTAAATTCCCCACAGTCAATGCAACTGTCTTGCAAAATCAGTACTTAATAAATCAAATCTGTGTTGGAGAAGGCAAGAGCTATCTTTCTATCTCTTCACTTCTCTTCTAAGGTTGTGGTTGGGTTGGAAAAAAAATAGGCATGTAGCACGGGTTACAACATGGATGCTGCAGAGAAAGTCTTATTAGGGAGAGAAGAGGGAGAGAAAAAGGAGAAAAAGATTGTGAATCTATTCGGATCGGCGGTTCCTAGGCTTTACCATGTTTCGATGCATGTTGGATTCCTTGCAGGTTTTCTTCACTGTCTTGCAACGATTCCCAAACTCAGAACTACATACGCAGCCCCAACATCCACCTCTGCTCGTCCACCAAACCCCACACACTCCCTTTCAAGCTTTCTTTTATCTCTTCTCTTCTCTTGCTTTCGAGTTTTTATTTTTTTAATTTTTTTTCACCCTTCATTTTAGACTTTGCACCACCAATTTATAGTCTAGCAACGCAGAATATAATCTCATAACTGCTTTAGAAGTGAGTGATTAAATTTTAAGAAAAAATTTGTATCACGTTTATTATGCTTACAAATATAATAAATATTATCATAATTAAATATAATAAAATATCTGTCGTAATATCAATATCACAAATTTTAAAATTATTAAATAACGATCTTCGCGTTACGATCGTTATTTGATAACTTGAGGAGAAAATAGAGAAATTAATGCTTAATCAACAAGACTATATTTGAGCATGGAATTTAAAGATATTTTGGATCCATCCGTCGACAAGAATGATTGAGTCACTATTGCTTCAACCACCAATATGGCCTCGGCAGCTTTAGAATATTTTGGTACTTGGCAAAATTCATGTTTCACGAAACTACTCCAGCACATATTCTTCCTGTTGCTCTGGTAAATTTCAAATGTTACCATATTTCCTGTAATAGTAGCCAGTGTCATTCAAAGAAATGCTACTGAGCTGGGCAGGTAAAAATTAAACAGTTTAAAATAGATAATTAAGAAGGCTACGGTTACTTAGACTATTAGGCTGACAAAATGAAATTACTGATAGAAGTTCAAACACTGACCATACCCTCATTCTGAAAAGTTTTCAAGCATCCCAAGTCATTGTTTTATAACCCTTATGGGCAAAACAAGAATAGGATATATGGCAGCCATTGATCAAGCGACTGTTTCCTCTTTATCAAGGAATTCCTAGAATCCAGTGGCATTAATGATATGAATATGTCTAATTTTTTAAAAAAATTTTTATATACATGAAAAATTATATTTTTATATTTATATATAAAAATATGTTAAGTACGGATATTTAAAAAAATACGATGGGAGTAACTGTGTATCAATAGCCTTTTAGTTTCACAGAGAGTGAATATATAATATACCCAAAGTGAACTTTAAAATACGTTTAACTACACTGACGAGAATTTCAAACTTCAAACTATACCATAAGTGAGTTTTCTGTGGGCCAAATTTTAACCATCTTTAGCAATTCTTCTTTTCAGTTGATATTTTCATGTCAACATTGCCGTTGAGTCAAGAGTCATGACACCTCCCCCTATATATTGAAGGACACATGGTATACACTTGCATTACTCTCATGGCAGTAGCAAGTGTAGTACTACTGCAACTAAAAAGTCATGAATCATGATCCATAAATATCTATATATACACACACACATACATTCTTTATTAGAACATACAAACCGTACGTGATTATCACTTGGAGTCATATTTGGAACCAACGGACTCTAGCTCAGTTTGTTATGGAGAAGGGCGATCCGAAGGTCAAGGGATATCTTGCAAAATTCCAAGTGACCACCTATTACCTTGTTACGGAATAAACTAAAATGAAGTCTTGTTGCTTGCTATGTTAAGTTGTTGTAATCAATCACTCAGGCAACAGGAGGAAAAATTATATTGAAAGCAGCCAACCAAATCGTAGAGTTGTTAAATTTTTGGCTTGAGTAAATCGATGATTTATTATTCATGTGTAGTGTGTTGCATTCTCTTGAGAAGAAACTGGCGTATCCTATAATTCAAGTTAGAGGTGCTTATGGCATTTAAAAGTTACAAGTGCTAAACCCATTTAAAGGAAGGAATAAAGAGCTATGTTGCATGTACATATATTATGTGCGTGCGCGTGTGTGTGTGTGTGTGTGTATATATATGAGAAAAAGTTACACTCTTACTCTCTCGTGGAATGTCTATGTGGGGGGTTAAAAATGGACATGACATGATGGACTCATGTACATATATATATGCTTAACTTTTGCTAACAAGCGGATGCAAGGGTCGAGATCAATCGTCCAACTAACAAGGGGAAGAGCCCGAGGCAGGCATTCTCATTTCATTCCCCAGCACAGAAAATTTTAGGATTGAAATAGTAGTCTTACTACTGTTTAAACAAAACAAACTCTTGTTATTGCAATAAGTTTGAAGACCATAATACAGTGTAAAGATAAGGCATGGGAAGCATAATATATATATATATATATATATATATGAGTGGGGTTGGGGAAATGGGATTCTCGTGCCAAGGAATGTATTAGGACACTTGAATGAAATATCACGGTCTATATATATGTTTTATTCTCTGAGTCTGAGACTCAGACTGGGACTGAGAATGCCAACTATATAACATAACATTGAAGAAAATGTAAGCGTGGGGACGAAGAAATCTAGTGTATATATGAAGACGTGGATATATGGGGAAAAGGAAAAGTCCCTGCAACATACTAGCTGCGTTGTTGTTATGCTTTTGTTCTCATCTGAAGGGCTTCTAAATTCTAATGCTACTGCTATTGCTATTGCTATTGCTAGCTCTTCGTAGCAAACGAATGAAAAAGACTTGTCTGTCTACCATTGTTTCCCTTCATTAATTATTCATTCATCTTTCTTCTTCTCCTTCCTCTCACCATGCCATGCATTCATGATTCAAACTCAAAATTGACGTTACCCCACCAATCCAAAGCTTATGTTTTGACTGTGAATGTGAGAGGGAACAGTGAAGGAGACATTTGCAGGCAGTCATGCCATCCCAACTGACACACGGACTTCTTCTTCTCAATTATTTAACTTGAATGAAGCTGACAGCTAATTTTTTGATTGCGACGGATGGGGCATGAAGCTGTAATTTAATTTGATCTAGCCACAGTGTCAGTGTCTGTACCGTATATATGGGCTTTGAAACTTCTTTTTTGAGCGATTGGACAGACCTAGAGCTAAAGCTAATACTTTGACCCAAAAACATGATATCAGTCTAACTTAAAAAATAAATTTTCAATTTTATTTAAATTTATTTATATTTATAAATAAATAATTTAAATTTATTTATATTATATTTTTATAATTTATTTTTTAAAAATATATTTTTTAAAATTTAATTTTTATTAATATAATAATTTTTTATTAAGTTTATAAATATAAATAATTTAATCTAATTTTTAAAGTTTATACTATAATATTATATATATTATTTATATGATAAAAATTATATAATATATAAAATATAAAATAAAAATATATAATGTAATAGTAAAAAGGGCTGGGTCGAGCTTGAGCTTTGAAAGTTGGAGCCAAGGCTTGACCTAGTTTTTAATCGAGCTTAATTTTTTTACCCAAACCAATTTTTTGGGCTTAATATTTTTGTTCAAACCCTATCAAATATCAGGTGAGTTTTTTCAGCTTAGGCGGATAGTCCGACCCTTAAGCAGATCTACCTAGAGACTTAGACATGTATATATTTAATATTTAATTTTTTAAAATAATTTTTAGCTTTTTTTATTAATTCATGACTAAATTAATGTTAGACATAATTAATAACATCAAATTGAGTTACGAGTTTTATATATAATATGGAATTACAAAAAACTAGTTTTATAACTTCAAACTTGATGTATGAATGATGATTTTATTTTTATATATTAAATTTTTATATACATAAATTTAAAAACAAGTTATAAATATATTGAATAACACAAATTTAGAAATTATCGTATCATGAAGATATGTACATAGGCATCTATAAATATAAATTATCTAAGTAAGCATTCACATAAGTATTTTTTATTAAATATATTTGTTCCTTATTACTATGTTACATTTATATATAGTGTGATTAATATTAATAAAATATACAAGAAAAGAAAGAATAATTGTGCATGCAGTTACTTAAAATTGAGAAAGAATGGGAACTATAAAAATCAAACTCCTATTTTTAAGAAAAATTAAATGACTAAAATGATTCTAAAAAAAAAATGTCTCTACTATTTTGATATGTGATTTTTGAGTAATTTTTTAAATAAAATTAATGTCACTTAATTCATGACATCAAATTAATTTAAAATTTTTTATTAATATAAATATAAATATAAATATTAAAAAACTAAATATGACACAATACTTATGTGAAATTATAATTCTCATTTTTTTTTTAAAAAAAAAAGCATCTTGTCTCAAATTAGTGCTAAAAAATACCGTAACAATATATTATAGATGATGATAATATTTTTCTATTATTGTTAAGATAAAGATGATGGGGATACAATGGAAAAGAAAGAGTAAGGTTTAATTGATATGTTAAATATATCATCTATTTCGTCCAAAATATTTCAAATTAATATAGCGCATAATTATTTATACTAAGTTTAAAGTTATTGTTTGAATTAGTATTACCATTCAAATAAGATTGCTTGATTAAAAAATTATTTAAAATTATATTAAAAGTATAATAACAAATTAAGTTAGGGGTACTTAGATTTTTAAAAATATGTCATGCCCAAATCAAAACATAATAGATGTTGTATATCTATGAGATATGATCCCATAAATATGCAAGCTAACCAACTAACAAAATGTAATTTGAAGAAATCATGTTTATAAAAATATTATAAGTTGACTTGTTTAAAAACCATATGCAAAATATATTTAAAGGAATAACAAAGTGTTTAAAAATAAAAATTCAAAATATTCAATAGTTTATAAAATAATAATCTCTAAAAGTTTAATCTTTCTAACACACTAAGTTCTAAAAATAAATGCACTAAAGTTGAAACGTCGCTTTCTGTTATTCTAGTGTGTCTGATCATATTTAGAACCTGTAAAATATTAAAAATATAATGAGTACAACTACTTAATAAGCAACTTACATTCCTTTAGTTATGTTAAGCGTGCTAAAAAATTGTTAGGCCAAAATAACAATTTAAATTATGTAATATAAAATTTTGGGTAATCTTATATTTATAAATAACTTATTTCAAAATGATATAATAAATATATTTAAACGAAAATCTTATGCTTAAGTCGTTGAAATATATATATATATATATCAATCTATCTCCTTTTACAAGTTATGGACAAAAACCACTATTCTAAACTGGTAGCAAGGTTCAAAAATGAAAACTACCATTCTAAATCGGTGGCACGATTTACAACAAAGATCACTATTCTGAGCTGGTAGCATGATTCAACACGAAAATCATTATTCTAAACCGCTGGTGTGGTTTAAAACAAAGCCATTATTTTTAATTGGTGGCACGGTTTGAAATTAGTTCCTAATTACAAGGTGCATGTCGAAATGGCCAACAATTAACCCTTATTTGGCAAGGTTCAAAAATATTGTATCAGGAGAGTATTCAAAACACGAAAATTAGATTACCCATAATGTATCATACGTATATTTACTATATTTAGAAATAAAACACATTTTATATACAAAATATATCTTATGCACATATATATTTTCATATAAACCATTTAGTAAAATCATAACAAAATTGCAATTGTAAAAAGATATGGTAAATATTTTCATATCCGATTCCAAAGAATGATAGATTTCATGCCTAACCCAATTTCTAAAATATGGGACAAAATAATATATCTTTCATATATAATATACAAATATTAAGGGTTAATTTTGAATAATTAAATACTAAAAGAATATCAAGTCACAGTAAATCGTACAAATCTTCTAATAGCCTAAACACTAAGAAAATATATTTAGAAATAAGAATTTAATAAAAATATAAATTTAACAATGTATAACTTTTTATTGGACATCCGGAGACATTTGAGTTGTGTGACTACCTCTCTAACTAGTCGAAACTTTCTTAATAATAAAATATTCAAAACTAAGTAAAATTGAAAATTTAGCAATTAAAAACATAAAATCAGTATCGACATGAATTTTATCTAAATATAATTAGTATATATATCAATTTTATATTTTTGAATATGAATATATAAACAAATAAGATTTTTTAAAATCAAGTAAAATAGAGATAATTTCATAAATATATATTTAAATATGTAGAAATTCACAAAAATTAATAAAATTGAAATTAATATATTTTTAACAAAAATATATTTCAATTTGGCCAAAAATAATTTTAAACTATTCAAAAGATAATTTTTTTCTAAATTTTGAAATGTTAGTTATCTATGATCATTTGACTTACTTGAAACCATTATAAATCTAAATTCATGCAAACTTTGTGACATTTAAAAGTACAATTTCATAGTAGGAATGCAATACTATAACATGAAATTTTGTTTTGACAAAAACAGTTTCATATAACCTAAGTTTTGGGAGTCTAAACCTTGAAAATCATCATAAACAATTTAGAACTCTTTAAATTTTCAAATTCATTTAAGCTACTTTGGGGCTTCAGTTCTTGTAGTAGAGAACTCGTATGACCAAAATAATTATTTCATTAGAAAGTTCACATTTTGTACTATAAAATCTATCTAAGTTTCACAAGAAATAGTCACTACAAAATGACTTTTCAGCAACTTAAATTTGATTAGTCAGATAGTTAAAACTCAAATGAGTAAATTTTAAAAAAATTTTACTTTCTAAACTACTTAACCAAATAAAGTGCCATAGATGCATTGAAAGATCACTAATTCTTCTTCCTTAGGGTTAGGCTTTCTCACAACCTTATCAAGCAAAAGTAGCGTAATCGATTGTAACCCAAAGTTTTATTTCTATTAAGTTAAAAAACAACTCTAATAAGTCTAATTGGACTTTAATATAAAAATTATAATTGAACTAAACATAACTAATTATATGTATATTTTTGGACTTCACAAAATAACTACCTACTAAAAAACTACACATCCTTTTTTAATACTTGAATCACTAAGATTCAAATAGTAGTTAACTGTGACTTGCGAGACTCCTTTTATTGTGCCCTGTTTTGTTGTGGATCATTGGAAAAGCTGTTAAATGGTTAGACTTAATGTTATCTGAAATGACGATCGATTCATTTTATGGTCAAATGTGAATTGTGCATCCAATTATGACTTTGTTAGTATCCCTTGTGGGCTTCTGTACAGGCAGGTTGAAAAGCAGTATTGTCGATGGGTTTTCCATTTATTTCCTAACTTTAGAAACAAACACACATTTTTTTGTCAGCTCAACGCATCGATTGTTTTGTATTTATACATGAAAATAATCCTACACTACACAATTGGTTTTGCAATTACCTCTATATCTTTTACCAAAATCACAAGCACATTCATTGCCAATACCATATTTATCAAATTCAACTTTCTCCCCACTACAACATTTGGGTAGCATTGTTTCTGGAGATTTTGATTTAGACATTATTTAACTAATGGATTTTATTAAGTTGTGGTGCCAAAATATCCAAGAAAGAAGGAAGAGAATAAAGTTATCAAAATGTGACCTAAGATTGTGTTTTTATCTATATTTTTTTAACACTGCAAATTTTATATTATTGATTGCGACATGTCATATTTTGATTTGTGGATTCTATTTGGGCCTCTAGCCTAGTTAGTATTGGGTATAACAATATTGCATGGAGAAAGAGAGAATGTTGCCCAGTCATTAGATTGTCCGTAGAATGAAGGTCAATGATTCAATTGATGCACTGATAGAAAATCCAAATTCAAAATTCAGGATTTGCAAAAATTTTGCAGAGAAAGTATCTTCTGGTTGTTCATCCTATGATCGAAATGTCATTCTTTGGGAATTTAGATCAGAGGAATTTTATATTGACTGACAAGCATACGCAGACACCATGCATTTATGCTACCAGATGTTTGTGGAAACGGAGAGCTGGGCATGGGTTCGACATGGAATTGCTTGCTCAATTGATCCTTAAGCAAAAATATTTATTGCCAAGAGGGGAAGCAAATTCTCAGATTTTTAAACGGAATCTATGAGAGAAGGTCTGTTAGGGTTTTAATGACGGACTGAGACCCGACTCCTCAAAGGGTTCAGCTAATGATCATGCCATTGCCAGCTAGGGGTTTAGAATTGGAGAGACAGTGGTGAGATATCAGGTTTATGTTTCGTGGATAAATTAGCCAATTCACAGATGCTGATCATTTTCAGTGTTCAGTACGTTAATACTTTGCTAGAGGTAGTTGATAACTTATGGTGTTTCTGAGTGTTTGGATAGGGTGGAAATGAACTCAAAGACTTTTAAGAATCTTTGAATCTATCTGTACACACAAATTTTATGTCGAAAAATATGACAAGAAAAATTTAGAGACAAATAAATCAACTTGATTTATCAGACTTGAGTTGCAATCTCTGGATGTTTTTTAAAATAAAGAAATCCTTTGATTCTTTTCTTCAATAAAAACTTCGATCCAATAGTCTTCTAGACTTGATCTTGAATCGCTGAGGTCCGCTTCAAGAGTCTTGTAGACTTGATCGTGACAAACGGAATTTAGCTCCTTTCTATTGCCGGAACAAGATCAGGGAGCAGCTTCTTGAAGAACGAGAGTCGTGTTCTTCACGTTCTTGATAGGAAACTTCTTGAGATTTCGAGAGAACTTGAATCTTTAAAATCTTCTTCTTCTCTTCAAGCTTGAAAATTATGTTCAATGGCTTTGGTGGAGACCCCTTTTTATAGTGCCAATGAGCCAAGTAGAAAAGAGTTCTTAAAGAATATAACTTTTTTAATAAATTTATCTTGATAAATTATCTCTTAATTAATTTAATTTAATTAGAGATAAAATTTTTTTATTTATCTCTAAACTAATTTAAATTTAATTAGAGATCAAACTCTTTTATTTATTTTTAAATTAATTTTAATTTAATCAGAGATAAAACTCTAAATCAATTTTAATTTAATTAAAGATAAATATCTATTTATGATGTCATCAATTGCACATGGTGATGCAGAATTTAATAGATAATTTTTTAATTAAAAGAAATTTCAATTTATATGTGGCAATTTGTGATTGGTAGAAATTTTTCTCCTTCTACAAATGCCCCCTCAAGACTTGGTTACCTACACGATTTTTTTTTAGTGTAGCAAGTAAACAAGTCTTGAAATTTGATTTATTTTTTTATGCCAAAATTTATTTACACCTTTGTATTGTCTTGAAAATAATCACAAGATTCAATTAATTTTGATTCAGCATATATTATTTTTTTTCTTATGCAAAAATGAAGAATTAATTACTGCTATCTTCTTTTATTAAGACAACCCATTTCTTTTTATAATTCACCTTGGCCCACCTAGAAGAAAGTGGAAAAGCTTATCTTCAAAAATCTTATGTCAACCATAGCACAAATTGAAATCAAGGACTCTAGCTTCGTTAAACAAAGTAACAAAAGTCCATGAATGGTACGACAACTTAATTAAAACTCACCCCTTATACAAGTTCACTTAGGATTTTTCTTCCAAAGAAAGATAACACTCCATCAAAATTTATTTTAATCAGAGGAGGATTTAGATTCCAGGTTTATTTCAAGATGAACTTAAATTTTAGTTCAACTAGGATTTCCTAGTTCAACTAGGATTTAGCATTTTTATTTGTTTAAAATGCCAATCTTAGTCTAATTGGAACTAGATTATTTTCTCTATAAAAGCAACACTTCTCCACCCAATTTTCTTATTAATTCTAAATTAAGATCTCTTAAAAAGTGAGGTAAACATTCTTTCTACCTCTTAGTCTCGATTTTTTTTCTTGTAATCTAAGCATAGAAATCTCATGCATCATGCTTCACTTGTCATCGTCTATGCATGAATTTTGACACTTTGCTTTTCTTTTTTATTTGCCACCATAGACATTACATTTATCTCATGTATTGACAATTATTATTAATTTTACTTTTTTTGTCAGCTTGGAGATTTAATTATATATCAAGGTAACACTCTTAATTCTATCCGAAGCTTTATATCCGACATCATGTTTATCTCACGATCATAATTTTTTTCTTATAGGACCATCATGGTATACTTCAAATATTATCAAGAGTATCTCGTTATTTTCTCTAAGGAAGATGAAGATATTGAAAAATGATTACATCTCTTCACTGAAAAACCCATATCTTGGTAGATACAAATCAACTTGGACATCGTTCATTCTTTCTCTTGCCTTGAAAGACTGGTTAACAAAACTCTCTTAAGCCTTCTAATCTTTCCCAAAGGCTCGACGTTTGCAATCAACTTTTCATGTCAAGACCATAAGTTCATCTGATCTTCATGTCAAAACCATAAGTTCATCTGATCTTCATGTAAAGACAACAAGTTTGATCAAGTTTGACATGCCTTAGAACAAGGAAAACTACCAGTGTATATGATGTTATTAATATCATTATACTTTCATGATCAAGATAAAGACAACGGCTAGTGTATATAATATTTATGCATCATTATACATTTATGATCAAGACAAAGATGATGACTAGTATATATGATGCTTACGCTTCATTAAGTATTTATGATCAAAATAAGGATGACATCCTAGTGCTTTGTGAAATTTGGCATCCAATTACTGATATTCTTCAACTTATCACCAGGGAAGCTTTCATTATAGGACTTCGATGAGGTAAGAATTTTGAAGATGATGATAAAGAAAAGTTATCCAAGATATTGCAGTATCAAGATGGTGAAATAGTATGCGTAGAAGATAATGACCAAAAAAGACTGATCCAAGATATTGATGACCAAGGAAGATTCGCTTATGATCTTAGCATCAAATGGAGGAAGATAGAGTATAAAAGAAGACTGATCCAGGATATTGATGACTAAGGAAGATTCATCCAAGATCTTAGCATCAAGATGGAGAAAGATAGAGTATGCACCAAGCGTGATGAACAAAGAAGTTGATGACTAAGGAAGATTCATCTAAGATGTTGATGATCAAAGAGAAGTCATCCAAGATTTCATATCAAGATGGTAGAAGATGGAGAATACATCGGACTTGATGATCAAGGCATATTCATCCAAGTTATGGTGTTAAGATGGTGAAGGATAGAGCATACACCAAACTCGATAATCAATGTAGATACATCCATGATGTCGGTATCAAGATGGTGGAAGATAGAAGATGCGCTAATCTAGATGATTAAGGAAGATTCAACATCAAGATGGTGAAAGATGAAGAATGCACCAATCTCGATGATCCAAAAAGATTCAACATCAAGATATTGGAAGATGAATAATGCATCGATCTCAATGATCAAAGAAGATTCAACATCAAGATGGTGAAAGATAAAAGATGTATCAATATCGATTATTAAGGAATATTCGACATCAAGATGGTAAAAGATGGAGGATGCATCAATTTAGATAATTAAGGATGATTCAACGTCAAGGTGGTAAAAGATAGAGGATGCATTGATCTTAATGATCAAAGAAGATTCGACATTAAAATGGTGAAAGATAGAGGATGCACCAATCTCGATTATTAAGGAAGATTCAACATCAAGATGGTAGAAGACATTGAATCTGATGGTCGAAAAAGAATCATCCAAAATGTCAGTATCAACAAGGTAGCAGTAGATACTGCACTTGGTAGCCAAAACAAAATTAACCAAGATGTCAACGTGGTTAGCATCACCAAGGTGGAGGATTAACTTTGAAAACCTTCGAACATTTAAGCTTTACCTTAAAACTTGAATATCGTTTGCGCATGAGGTTGTCGTGAATATTGACACCTTGCAATTGGGCTTCAAGACTCGATAGAAGATACTCAAAGGTTGACATAAGGATTCAAACATAATCATTATGCTTTCAAATAGACTAAAAAAATATTTGAGCCAAATTTTCTTCCTTTGTTTTTGTTTTGTTTTGTTTTATTGACTGAACTTGGCAATGAAACCAAGCTGCCTACGTACCTTTAAAGGATCAAGTCATAATGTAGTTCATATATATATATATTTTTGTGCTCTAACTTTTGCCTAAGTTGTCCCAAAAAGGGATTTTCAACTTAACGAGTATTTTTTTTAATGTGCAGTTTAAGCTCATTCTTAAGAGCAACATTTTTTAGAAGAACAATTTAAGCTTATGCTTAGGAGCAACATTTTTTGGAAGAATAGTTTAAGCTCGTGCTTAGGAGCATCATTTTTTAGAAAAACAGTTTAAGCTCGTGCTTAGGAGCATCATGTTTTAGGCATAATACTGCTTTAAAAACTTACCACTGATCGGTCCAACATTAACACCATCTTGATCAACAATCTTGTATGCACCATTGGTATAGACTTCTCGAACAACATATGGTCCATCCCATTTTGAAAGGAACTTGTTATCCATGCAATATGTGTTATTTATGGGTCTTCCCACAGCAAGGACTAAGTCTCTAACTTGAAATGACCATGGCTTAACTTTCTTGTTAAAAGCTTTGGACAATCGAACTTGATAGCATTCTATGTGTTGTTGTGCTTCCAATCTTTTCTCATTTAAGGCTTCTAATTCCTTCAAGCGTGGATGCACATTATCTTCATCAGCAATACCTTCTTGAATTATAATCCTTAATGATGGAATTTGTTGCTCAAGTGATATAATAGCTTCTGCACTATAAACAAGTAAATATGGAGTAGCTTGAGTTGGTGTGTGATATGTAGTACGATAAGCCCACAAAGCTTCTTCCATCCTTTTATGCCAATCTTTCTTTGAAAGGTTAACAACTTTCTTAAGAAGATTGTATAAAGTCTTGTTAAAAGCTTCTACTAATCCATTTGCTGGAGCATGGTACATTAAAGAGTGATATTGCTTGAAGTCAAACTGTGCAAATAATTTGCTCATGTCAAACTGCTTCCCATTATCAGTCATGATATATCATGGTATGCCATACTGATAAATGATACTAGTGCAAATGAAAGTTGCAACAGTTTCTTTCTTCACTTCTTTGTAAGGTGCTGCTTTTACCCACTTTGAAAAGTAATCTGTTGCTGCAAGTATATACATATGCCCCATCGAACTCTTAGGTAATGGCCCTACCAAGTCAAGTCCCTAACCATTAAATGGCCAAGATGTGATTGTTAGATGCAATGGCTCAAGAGGTTGATGGATAAAGTTAGCATGAAACTGACAAGCTTGACACTTCTTGGCGTAGTCCATGCTGTGTTTCACCATTGTAGGCTAATAGTATCCCATCATTTTAATTTGAAAGTGCAACTTAGCTCCAGATTGATATGCACCACAAACTTTAGAATGAGCTTCTTGTAGAGCTTTGGATGCTTCATATTTTCCTAGACATCGAAGAAAGACTCCATCAAAAGAACGATGATAAAGTGTACCCTTGAAGTAAATAAATTAAGGAGCTCGACGTTTCACTTTTGTTTTATGCTTTGGATCACTAGGTAATTTATCATACACTAGATAATTAATCAACGGTTGCCTCCAATCTTTTTTCTTAATTTCACAAACTGAAATAATGTTGGATTCGATATCTTCTTTCTCAGAGATAGTAATTGATGGCAAGACCCCTCGTTTACACAAAAGAACCTTTACGCTTGGTAATATAAGAGATGATGCCAAACTGGCCAGAGAATCAGCTTGTCTATTTTCATTTCTTAGCACATGTTCTAAGTTCACTTTGTCAAACCATTCTAAGAGTTTCTTCGCATAGTTGACATATGGTAAAAGCTCTGGTTTCTTCACTTCATAAAGTGAAAGAAGTTGGTTAATGACCAATTTAGAATCTTCATACACTTTAAGTTGGGTAACTTTCATATCAATTGCTATCTCTAATCCAATGATCAAAGCTTAGTATTCTGCTACATTATTGGAACAATTTTTGTGAAAGTGAATGCGTAAGGCAATACATCACCTTTTGGAGTGATGAAGATAATACCCCCTCTAGCTCCATCCTGCTTTGCAGCTCCATCAAAAGACAACTTCCATGGCTTAGGAATTTCGATAAAAAAAACATCCTCATCAGAAAGATCTTCAGAGAATTCCCAATCATCTGGAATAGGATGGTTTGCTAAAAAATCAGTCAATGCTTGTCCCTTAATAGCCTTTTGTAAAACATAAGTGATATCAAACTCTTATAGCAAGAGAGCCCATTTCGCCAATCTTCTACTAAGTATAGCTTAGGATAGAAGATACTTAAGGGGATTTACTCGGGGTATCAAATGAATAGTATGAGCTTGCAAATAATGCCTCAACTTTTTAACAGCGAACATTAATGCCAGACAAGTCTTTTCAATAGGAGAAT
>JBBYHL010474850.1:0-10558 GCA_038381835.1 Adansonia madagascariensis | reverse complement strand
AGAGTCATGTACTATAACCTAAACCCTTTAGACTCAGATGAAAGCTAAAACAAAAGGATAATTTTATTTAAATTCTTCATTTTATTCTCAAAATACCTTTCTCCCTAAATATTCTTTTTCTCCATAGAGATTAAAATTTTCACTATTAGGGATACTCTAACCTCGCTGTCGAAGGGATACTCCAACCTTGCTTTTCATTCAAAACTTGAATTTTTTTTCTCTCAAATCATTTTGAGATTTCTAATCAAAACCTTTTTTAAGCATAAAATTTTCACCTTTGGGGATACTCTAACCTTACTTTCTGAAGGGATAATCCAACCTTGCTTTTCATTCAAAACTTAAATTTTCTCTCTCCTAATTTTTTTTTAGATTCTAAATCAAACCTTTTTTAAACATAAAACTTTACCTTTGGGGATACTCCAGCCCCACTTTTTGAAGAGATACTCTAACGTCGTTTTTTATTTAAAATCTAAATTTTTATCTCCAAACTTCTCAAAAAGTCTATTGATCGAAACCTTCTTTTGAACACATCTAAATTATCATTATTGGGGATATTCCAACCCTGTCTTTCGAGGGAATACTCCAACCTCGCTTTTCAAATTTTACTTGAAATTCAAAATTTTCCTTTTGGACACCCCAGGTTTACAAATCAAAACCTTCTTTTTCTATCCTTCAAGTTACCACTAAATCCAAATGAGCCTCAAAATTGTTATTCCGGTTATTCATTAATAATCAAGACAATTACGATATACATTTCGATCGTCCCTTTTTTTAAATGTTTTTTTGTGTGTTTCTTTTAATGAAAGGTTACTGTACTCTTTTTCATCTTACTAATATGTTTCCTTTTGTAATAATCATCATGTATTCATATTTTAAAAATTGTTTTCAAAAATTACAAGGAAATGTTTTGCACCGGCATCTCTCCAGTGCCTAATATGGAATATTCAAATTTTTAAAATTTAATTTGGAAGTTATTTACATCCAAAATTCCTATGTTCCATACACCTCTAAGGTGCATATGTGTATCTAATTTTTCTTTCAAAACTTGGATCTACCATTTTCATAAAAATATATGCATTAAAAGGGATTATTTTGAAATAATGATAAAGTGGAATCGACTAAACTAAACCAAAGCAAGACATGTTAATGAATATCAATTTTAAGCTTCATAAAGGTGTTCATCCTTCCCTGTGTGTAACTAACTCTTGAACCCAATTAATGAATCCTTAGATTTTATAGACCTCAAAATTGATATTTCAAGTTTTAAAACTTGAAATATTGCTTTTAATATGCTTCCAATCCTACCTAGCCCAAAATAATCAGTGGCAATTCTAAATTTATAGCCACTTTATGGTAGCCTTTCTAGACTAGTTGGATGAGTGATTTGCCTAGTGGTCTTTCTTCCCTTCATCTTACTATGCCTAATTCAAATCTCAATTAAAGGACCAAAAGGCTCCAACCAGCATACCCACACCATATTTTTTAAGTCGCGCGTGTTCCTTTCAGGTTGCAAAAAGGGATACGTAATGACATAACCCTTATTTCATTTTATCTTTGTAATATTTCATTTTTGGGAATATTCAATCACTTATATGATCGAATTTTTTATTTTTGGGCTAAAAACCTTGAAAAGAAAAACTATTTTTATCAAAACCTTTTAAATAGTTCCAAACTCTATTGCTTTAGTGTCAAAGTCCTCTAATTTTATCTTAAAACAACCTTAAATTTTACTTAAACAATATAAAATTTTTCAACACTCAATTAATCTCAAAATAACCCCAATCTTAGCTCAAAAAAATCTTGGTTTTGCCGAATAGTCCAAAATTTTTAGCACTATTTTAGCATCAAAATATGTCGATAAACTAGGCTTAATCATATTTTAAAGCATAAATTAATTTAAAAATAAATTAAAATGCAATAGAAAGTAAATAGAGAAATATTCATATTCCTATAGAATCGTAGGCTGGGATCTACATGTAGTTGAATAGCAATTTAAAAACATAGATCTGATTTGAGCTTTTACATACTCAAAGATTCATAATGCTAAATATGTAATTCCCTACATAAACATAGCCACAACTTGGTTACATTGATCTTTCTTCAAGGCCACAAGCTGCATGAGCGTTTTCCCTCTAACAATGATTTACACAAATGATTCCTAGAGCCTTCCAAAGGCATTATGATTTTGTCATGCTAGTAGGTAGACCTCGGCCTTAATCAAAAGGCTAGTTCTGCTTGTTTTTCACTTTGGTCAAAAAGAACAAGAATGGTTCTTAGATGCACCAACATAAAAATCCTAAGAGAGAATGGGGAAGTTATGGCAACAATATAGGAAAATAAATTTAACTAAATTCTTCATGAATTTTTCTTTCAAGGGAAAATGATTTTTTCTCTAAAAAAATCTATAATTTTTTCTCCTCATTTCCTTTAGAAAAAATCATATTTTCTTCTCTATCACCTTAATTGATTACCTAAGGATGAAAAGATTGAGTCTTTACTACTATTAAACTCTTTCCTATTAGTTACTATTATGGGATAAGTTAGAGTTTAAATAGATTTAAAACTCCTATCAGGATAGGAAAAACTTTGCATCTCAAGAGTTTAACTCTTAGCCAATTTCCAACTCTTAAAAGCTTGGCTGAATATTCCCATGATGGTGTTTTGTGTTTAGCTACCAATTAACTAATTGTTGTGAATCAATTACCTTGGTCAAACTTATCTACTATTAGATAGGATGGAGTTTAATCACATATTAAACTCTATCATGATTAGCTAACTTAGATGTATTTTTATAATAATTTTATTCATATTAAAATTACTTAGATAGATAAGAATAGTTAGTTTTAATTGTATTAAAATACTTAGCAAGATAGGAACATTTCCCATCATAAACTTCCTATCTCAACCACAACTCTATCTCATAGTGTCACAGTTGGACCTATCCAAGCGTCATGTCTTACTACGTTGTTAGTCTGAAAAGTTTGATTCATAATCAATTTCATAGAATCCTAATTAGATTCAGCTAGCTCGATTTAATAAAGTTTGATTCATAATCAATCTCCTTGTTCAGGTTAAACGTTTTCATTTAGCAAATGTTAAGAGTCCCAATCAAACACTAACTCATAGTGCCAAACTCAAACTTTAACATAATCGAGGCATTGTTTAGTTTAGTGAAATACAAAAAGATGGAATTTAATTTGCAACCAAATTCTTTATGGATGAAAAACTTTTTTCTCATTTTAGAGAACTCCAAATTCAGCCAAGGAAACTTATCCTAAGACATGTCTATTTTAAACATTATCTTGTTAAGACAAACTTGTCTACATTTTCTATAATCTTATCTGCTTTGTCTTATTAAGACATTTTTATTTAAATTTCTCAAATGCATATTATTTTAGACTTTTCTTAATTGAACTTTTCAAATAATTCCTTTAAGTTTAACCTTTAATTCAATTAAGTCTAACTTAGTTAAATCCTAAATATAATCCAGTAAATTATTTTATTTTGTGTAACCCATTAGGTTCCTAAGATATTGGCAATAAATATAATTAAGCTTGTTAATTACATCAATAGATAAAGAATAGGATCTAGCAACCCATCAAAACCATGAAGAGTCAAGAATGATAATGTGAAACCTTCAGTAACCAACCCATCAATGTAATTTAATTTTTTTACCAAATATCTTGAAAAAAACCATGAAGATGGTGTAGTGTTTACTCTTATGTCAATCTATGTTCGTTCTTACAACAAATGATTAACCTTGTGAATTTAAAGAAATGATTCCTCTTAAATTCATCATGCATTGGCCAATGACTTCATGAAGATGACCAAAGCTAACAGCATATGAGATATGTCTCTAATGTAACTTAGAGTGTTGAATCCTCTCTAAATCACTCATCTACCTTTGTATGCTTTATGTCATACCTAAAACCACTCTACCTTTAGCATTTATCAAAGTGACCGCTTCGTGATAGAAATAAAGCATGACATTCCCTATACAAGATTACCTAGTTTCACAAGTCTAAGAACTAGTTACACAATTGGCATGTGAAAACATTTTCATAGACACTTGAGTGACAATAGTAAATGAAGTTCTTACATGGGCCATGTTCAATGAACTTGTTTCCATAAGACAAACACCCACATGTCATCCCAAGTATCCCATATACTTCATCCATGAGATTAGTTGCTTACTATAAGTAATAATGTATAACATGTGCTAGTGTTTGAATATTGCTAATGCCTTAACCTGGAACAATGCCTAAAATAATTTTAGGAATATGGCTTTGATGCATCCCATAATTGTAACTCATTATAATTCCTTTGCAAGGCCAAATGTGTTCCATGGGCTTAATCTAATTAGTAGTTCATGATTGTAGTCATGAAACCAACATAAAACCTTGTATCACTTACTTAAGTGATAGGTTTGCAACATTAACTAATATATGCCTCATCCAAGTTGATTGGCTTTAAAGCATACACTAATAAAATTACCTTAGTTTCAGCTCAAAATGGTCTCTTATTTGTTAGCTCAAAATGGTCTTGGTTATTGCCTAAACAATCTAGAATTTTCTAGCTTCATTTTACCATAAAAATGTCTTAGTTTTAGCATAAAACAATCCTAATTTTAACCTAAATTGCCGAAAAACTTTTAACATTGTTTTAGTGTCAAGATGATCTCATTTTTAACTCTAAGATCCTAGATTTTACTATACAATTTTTATGTCAAAATCACCCTGATTTAGTGTTAAGACAACCCTAATTTTGCCCAAAAATTTCTTAAGTCCAATCATATCTTAAGGGATATTTGGCTTTCCTTATGAACATCCAAATTTTCCTTTAAATGTGAGATACATTTCGGTGAAGTCTTATTTTTATTTACATTATTTTAGTTTAATTTCTATCTTTATGTAGAATAGCTTCTAATTGTTAATTCACATTTGCATAATTTATGTCATATATTATGTCCCATTTTTATCTATGTCACATTAAGGCACATAGTCAAATTTAAATTGTATTTTGAAAATTAATTTTACATTCTCTAAAAATAAGGTAATATTTTGAGTTAAGGTTTTTTTTTTAATTTTTTGCCAAGCTATTAAAGAAGATTTCAAACATTATCATTAACACAAAATATCCTTTTCAAATGATGACTCAAAAAATTTTTAAAAATGTATAAGAAAATTATATGTTCTATAGGACTATTGGGGAGTATAGGAAATTTCGTAATTACATGAATTTCAGATCATTTTAAGTAACGAAATTAGTTTTTGCCATTTAGGGGATTATAGCTAAATATTGAAACCAAAACCAATAGGTTTGAAACTTAGGATAATGCAAAGGATTTTAGCATTTTTCAAAGTATTTCAAAATGATTTAAAGAAAAAAAATACTAAATTTAAAACTTTTATACTTAAGCTAATTAAGCTTAAGTTTTTGTTATATCAAAATCAAGATCAATTCAAAGCTAATATAACTAACAGTTATGACTGTTAAATTATTTCTATTTATCTTATAAAGTACCGATACAATACATTCAAATAGCCATGCAAAAGAAATTTGCTTTTGCTTTCAAAGTGACAAATTTGTTTTTAGGATCAAGCTCTTACCACTTATGTTAAAAGCTATATATTAAAGGTGCAACTTTATTTCCTTACGTAGTAGTAGCATAGAACCCAGTGCTAAATGTTCGATGGGCATGAAGAGCTACACCATTATACCATCATAGGTTGCCCAATCATGTACTTCGTCCCACAGTCACCCATACAATCGATGATCGACTTAAAGAGCAACTGCTAGCACATGACCAACAATCTACCTTGAGCAATGACCTTAGAAGGTTCAACCTTGCTCTATTATCGATTTTCAGGATAAGTGCTTACCACTTGTGCTAAAAGCTATAGTTGACAGCAATGGTGCAACTTTATTTCTTTAAGTAATAACAATGTGAAACATGTTCGTGTAAGCCCTCCAAGCCAATCATTGTGGCTTGTAAGACATTAGCATTTAGTGATTTCATGTAATCAAATATGATATTTAATTAGTGTTATAAAGGGATTTCTTTATCCATAAGATTTAATTGAATAATTGTTATAAATATCTTATGTAGATAAAGCTTATGAAACACACTACCTTTGTAAGGGAATTGTAAAAAGTTGCAATTATAAGATCCCTATGCATCAAAGCCATGTTATTAAACATTTTTAGTCATCATATTATCAAGATAGGGCATTGACAATGTATAAAGATTGACATATATAAGATTACATGCATAGGATATAAGTAACTATCTCATAAATTAAAGTATAAAGATACTTGAGGACACCATATAAGTGCTTATTATGGTAACAAGTTCGCTGAACTTGACCTACTATAAAAGTTTCATTTGGTATTTCAGTTAAGTGTCTATCAAAATACTCTCATGTGTCAGTAATGTTAGTGATCTTTAGACTTGTGACACCAAATCATCTAATATAAGGAATTTCATGCTTTGATTTCAACAAAAATGGGTCCATAATAGATAATGTTTATGGTAAGGTTCTTTTTGGTATGGCATGAGTCATATTGTAAGTGAATGAGTCATCTAAAGAGGATTCATCACCTTAAGTGATATGAAGGGACATATTTCACATGTACTAAGCCCGTTTTAACTTGAAGTCCTTAGCCAAAGTAATATTGATTATGAGGTTTACACATAAAGGTTGCATACTAATATGGAATAGCCTAAGAGTAGACATTGAACCATGATCTTGCTTATCTTGGGATATATGATGAAAGGATATTTATTACACCAAGATACTAAACATTGAAGGGCTTCTCAAAACCATATTGACACTGCATGCTTGTTAGGTGGGCACGATGTATTACTAGATACTAATCTTAGTCTATAAATATAAAATATTTTTAAGTTAGGTGGCCACGATGCATTACTAGATGCTAATCTTTGTCTATAAATATAAAATATTTTTAATTGGGATACTTTATATTTATTACCAATATGATAGGAGCCTAATAGTTCACACATAAGGGTGATTAATAGAAATTAAATTAAGACTGGGTTTATATGTCTATAATGATTAATGGTTACTTAGGCCCAATTTGAATAGTTTAAATAGGCTAGTGGCAAAATTATAATTTTTAAAAATTAAAATTTTAAACCTTAAGCTATATAAATCCTTATTATCAATCCCTCATAGCTATATAGAGGCTTTAGAAATTGACCAAAGGAGACCAAAATAGGGTTAAGCGACATCTTCTTAAAATCTCTGTGGATGATTATGCCAACTTCTTTGCAACAAGAGGAAAATTAGTTTCTTCTTTATTTTGATTATCGAATGAAGGTCTTCTAAGTATAGGGGAAGGTTTATAGAAACCTAAGCTACTAGCATGGATTTCAGCAACAAAGTCTCTTTCTTTATAAATATTTTTCAGGTTACTTTTGTGGATAACCATTGAGGTTGGATGCTTGGACAACTTTGGTTTACGACAACCAGGCTTGGCATTTTTAGTAATTGGGTCATGTAATTACTAAAAGACTTCTTAAGATTGAAGTATGTTTAAATCTTGAATAGTTCTTTAGGTTCTTGATCTAAAAGATTAATCAGGATCTTATAAGATGATCATGTTTAGAAAATCTCAGATTAGTGTTTTCTAACATGTTTCTGCAGCCATGCTTATAGCTTATTTATAACATTTTGTAATCTAATTACTTGCTACACAAGACTTCCTACAAGTGGTATCATTAGTCTCCTTGCATTGATTTGATTAATCTTGTGTTTTAGTTGATACAGATTAAAGATATTGTTGTTTTGGTGCTACCTTAATCTATTCTTGAATTTAAAAATCAAAGAGAATTGTTTCTTTTGTTTCTTAAATTTCCAACAGGATAATTCATGTTATTATTTAATTTTAATTAGTTAAAATATGATTTTATTAATTAAATTGATTTGGAGTCATCAGTTAATAATTCGGTGTTGATTAGTGCTAGGTTGGCTCTATGTTGGTGTTTTGATATGCTGATTTTTTAAGTAGCCATTGCTGTGATTTTTTTCCTTGTTTTTCCACCTTGAATGTGCCGTTAAAATTCCATAATACTTTCTAGAAACTTAGGATAGAATCAAAGTTGAAAATGTTTCAATTTCGGGCTAAAATAGGTGCACTAGGTTTGCTTGAAATTTTTAGCATATTATCTTCTTTCTTGGATCTTGATGCGGCATCAATGGTAGCAAGGAGTTGCTGTAAATTTGCTGTGTTTTTAGAGGTTTAGTGGGAGGAAGACAATAGTGTTTGAATTGGAGTAGGATGGCTAAGATAGTTATGCATGGGATAGAGTCCTAGTTGGACCAAAATTCTTCCAAGATTATGCCAAACACAGTCCTATTCAGAGTAGGACTTTTCCAATTTTAATTTTCTTAAGATTTAAAATCTGACATGATCAGAGTAAATTTAATTAAATTACAAAATAAATAAAAAATTCCAAAAGTTAGAATGGTTGCTGTAATACACCTCTTTAAGAGATTGAATCCAATTCAAACTCTTACATATCATCAAATACCTAATTATCCAATTGAATTTTCTTAAATTGTTTAAGATATAAATTGGATTATATAATAAACATGTAATTAAAATTCATTTATTTGATTAATTGAAAAATATATTTAATTTAAATGATTAATCTTATTTTGAATAAGATCTATATTCTAATATGATTAGAATAAATGTTAATCATGTAAGAAAATAATTTTCTTAATTAAATTAAATATGGATCAATTAGTTAAGTATCAAAAATTGGTAACTTGAATTTAAAACACATTTACATATATATATATATTCATAATTGCTGTGAATGTATAGGATGATTATGGACTAGGCCTAATATAATTGTGGATGTATGGTTAATTGTTTATGGATGTTTAAATTTTTTTTAAAATAAGGTGTGAACCCTACTTTATCTCTATTTTTCTTTGGGGCTATAAAATTCATTTTTCACCTAAATCCCCCTTGATCTAACTCGAGTTTTTTCATTACAAATGTAATTGGATTACATAAAAGTGTAAAATTATGATTAGTTAGGAAAGATTTTGTAACTCGAAGATGGAGATCCAAACAAAGGCACCATGAAGACCGGGAAATTACAAGAAGTTGTGAAGGCTTTGTATGTAATCACCTAAGAATTGACTAAGCAATTTCCTTTGATGGCTTAAGGAATTATAATAGATTGTAGTTTATAATCATCCAAGTAGTGTGCATGATAGTAGATTTATTTTGTGTAATATTATAAATGTTATACATGCAAATATGATAAGAGCTTAATTGAAAGATAAAACGAACAAACCAAATCTCTTTTCCAATATTGACTCATATGATTCACATGATAAAGATGTTTTACATCGTTCATAGCAAGATACCGTAGTTCTGACTGCGGGTGACTTGTTGGGCAAAGCCAAGGTCTTTTACGTCTGAACTACTTGAGTTATGAATGATGGGTCTTACTTAACTAGTGTTGTATTATCCAGATACGTACAAACTTGATTGCATAGCATTAGAAGTGAAGGTTAGGCAAAACTTATATGATGCATTTGGGCAAAGAATTGCTACCAACTGATCAAGAAGTTGCATAAAGATGCAATCAGCAAGCTATGTTGCCTACCCAATTAGACATCTTGTGATTTGTTGAGCAAACCCAAGGTTGTAACATGTTAAAAGGGGTCCCAGCCCATTAAAAATACCCTGAAGAGATTTTTGAATAATAGTGAAGGCTATTATTTCAAAAAATGAGTAAGAAGACCAATAAAGATTTAATACCTTGTCATTATTGGTTTAATACATGAATAACTAATTAATACTTGTTTTATACTAGGTTGTTGATATCAGTATTTATATTAACTGCATTGCGAGGCATGCTTGATGCCATAAGCCCAAAATGTTTGGATTGATATGTAAATTTGAGAAGTGTTCTCAATAGTAGCTAACCTTCACATTATTAAGTTAGATTACTCCACTGTTGATTCAACGACCTGGATAATTGATTCAGGTTGTGGATCATACTTATGTAATGACATAACTCTGTTAGGCTTTAATGAGATAGTTCTAAGAATGGCAAAACTGTGAAAAATACCTAAAGCATAATATGAAATACCCAAAATCAATTTCCAAGTTATCCATGAAGCTTTTGGTCAAATCCTTTGACCATAAAACAAAAAATATATATTACTTGCAAACTAGTCCCTAAACTTTTTTAGACATTTGCAATTTAGTCCTTAATCAATCAAAATCATCATGAAAACACATCATTAAGGCATGAAGTCAGCTTGGAATCATCAGCAAAACATAGCAAAAATACTCATTAAGATTCGACCAAACATATAGGTCTAAACAAATTTTTTAATTTATTTTTTTAACAGATTAGCCCCTAAACTTTTTATATTTACAATATGACCACAAAAACACATATATAAGCATGAATTTCGGCCAACACCTATACAATCTACCAATCAACTTTTTTAAACTCAATAATCACATATTCACATTTTATTTAACACAAATTAGCACCATTATA
>JBBYHL010474819.1:2400-13253 GCA_038381835.1 Adansonia madagascariensis | reverse complement strand
TAATTAGAGTTGTATCCTACCATCAAGGAATCTATATTCTAATTAGTTACTGAAGTAGAGTTTAACTCTTATCACTAAAGTAGTTAAATTGAATAGGATTTACTTTATAATTTCATCTTAATAATTTGATTTTATTATCTTAGTCCATTTATTATCATGTGGGCCACATAAAGTCTAATATAGGAATCTCCACCAGGAGAAATGCTTACTCAGCATTTCCTTGAAGTCTGCAAGTTGATTTTCCCTGTCAAATATTTCTGATTATGGGTTGCTTTTTATGTTAAGCTTTTCAAATTAGTTTACTTTTAACAGCTAATTTAAGTTGAATTTTCGTGAAATATCTTTTTTTTTCAAATTCGTTAATGGACCACTTGAATTGCTAGTTGCATTTTTGTGATATTTGCAAAATATTATAAAAAAATGATGGATTGATAGTTGTATTCACAATCAAAAATTTAAATTGTATTACGGGTGTAATTTTGATAGCGTTACATTTATTACAATTACGGATATAATAAAATACTATTGCATCTAGTTACGATAAATATCGATCATGAATATCGACGAGGTGAAAGCTGAAATTGCAAAATAATGACAATAATATTGCTGTTTATGTAAATCCTTGTCCAAGATTCCATATAGAAATGATCTTTGATGATAAAATTAAAAACTTGTTTACTGTTAATTTGTTGTTGAAATTGGCCAACCATATGCTATAATGAACAAATGCTTGATAATTTAGCAGGCAATAATTGGGTAGGAGTGTTTAAGATTGCATTTAAGAGTAGATATGTTCACTGCGTGTACATATGCTATAGATAGCGAAAGGAGAGCATTATATGGATGGCCTGAAGGCCGGTCATTGTGCAGGGCATTACTGGCTTTCTTTCTTGATGGACAGAATGTTGATTTATAGGGAATAATTAAAACCTCCATTTTGTTACCTTCGCGGATAAGTTTGGATGCTATGACCCTTGTAAAGAGTGATATCGGCGGTAACATATCTGTTAGGTGTTTGTTCTCGGGTGGCTTTTCCAGTATGCTAAAAGATGATATTGACTTATTTTCCCTTGTCCTATCACATGCCTTCGTATTAATTTCTTGCAACAACTTTATGTTATTTGAATTTTTTATTTTTTTAAAGTATCAATGCTCAACAATCAAATTTAATACACATTTAAAAATAAATATAAGATATAATTTTTTAAATATATAAAAAAAATTTATAAAAAATTAAACATAGATATGTCGAACACATATACTATATCCAACGCACTTGCTTGATAGCACTATGTATGAACCAATATTACCACAATTCGCTACCCACCCTACGATTTGCGAATGGGAATGTACGATCCCAATCACCCATCGTTTCCAATCTCGTTCGGAAAATTAAGCGATCCCCCTTTGTCATAGAACTATAGAAGAAGCATGGAATCAAGAATAAAAGATAGAGTTCTAGTGACCTGGAAACGTAAGACAACAAAATTGAAAGAAAAACTGCAGAAGATTACTCTTTGCAACCTTGCCTTCGTCTAAAATCTGAGTAATCTCCTTTGATTGTGTGTTTTTTTATTTTGATTGGCAAGTACATATTCAAATAAAAAATTCCAAGGGCTTGTACTTGCTTATAAAATGAAGAAAGTGGCGAGGTTAATGACGAATTAGAAAAACAGAGTATACGATCAACCCAAAAGACAAAACCCTGAAAAGAAAAATCTCCCCAGCAGAAAAATCGTGGTAACTGCAAACACGATTAATTAGTGTTTTTTTTTTAATTTTTTTATAAGATTTAATTTAAATATCATTGGTCGAGTGGAAGGTGGAAAGTAATTATTTTTATAAAAATACTAAACCCTAAGACTTAATTTGAATTACATTTTAGATTGTATATACATATAAAATATATGTATACATCTACACTATACATAATGCACCTAACTCAACTTAGTATCATTGAGTTAAGTGACATAAACTCAATAAAAAATTGATAAAAACTAAATTAATATTACAATAATAAAATAAAATTAGGGATTTTTAAATCTTTTAATATTAAAAAACTACCCATTTAAAACTAACTACTCATTTAAGAAAATACTTTTTTTTTATTTTAACTTATTCATTTAAAAAATTACTTTCTTTAAAATTTAACATGTCTAAGGTTTTATCTTTATGATTTGATTTGCTTTAAGTCATATATTTATGATTTGACTAGACGTAGTTTTTATCTTTGTGGTTTGACAAGTTATAAGCTTAAATATCTTTTTGTTTATTTATATACGTTTGTGTATGATGTAAAACTATTATAAATAGGAAAGAAATCTTAAGCTTACTACACCAAGGGATAAATTCTATACAAGCTGGTTTTCTTTTAATCTTTCTTTAGTTATTTACTTTTCGTTTCATTTTTTGCCATGTTTCTTTTCCATTTCATTTTTGTTTTTTCTCTATAAATTTATTAATTAGTATCAAAGCTTTTATATGGTCTTAAAAGGTCTAACTTATTGAGAATTAAGTGAGAAAAAAAAAACCAATTAGCATTGGTTAACCAAAAATGGCTTCAAGCAGTTGTTCTTTACCTCCACCACCTATTTTCTCAGTGAAAATTATCATACGGGCTACTAAAATGAAGACATATTTGAATGCTTTTGACCTATGGAAAGTGATTGAAAATGAGAAGGAAATACCCCAACTTTTAAGTAATCCAACCGTAGTCCAAATAAAAAGTTATAGTGAAGAGAAAGCAAAGAAATACAAAGCTAAAAGTTATATCGAGACATCAGTTTCTAATGAAATTTTTATATGACTCATGGCATTTGAGACAGCAAAGCAAGCTTAGAACATGATAAAAGAGGAGTTCTAAGGCAGTGACAATACCAAACAAATGCAACTGCTTAATCTTAAGAAAGAATTTGATGTCTTGAAGATGGAGTCTAAAACTCTAAAAGAGTACAAAGATAGACTCATGAAGAGAGTGAACAAGCTTAGATTACTTAGAAAGGAAATGCAAGACAATTGAGTTGTAGAAAAATTTCTTGTCACCTGAGAGGTTTGAATATAAAATTTATTCATTTAAAGACTCTAAAGACTTAACTAAGATTTCTTTGGCAAAAATTAATGAATACTCTCGAGGCACAAGAGCAAATGAGAGCTATTAGGCAAAAAGATTCAACAGAAAATGCATTTGCAATTAAAGAGAAAGGAAAATTCCATAATGAGGGTAAGAACAAAAAATTAGGTGATTGAAGAAATAAGAATTTAAAAATAATGGAAAGAAAGGTAAATTTCCACTAAGCTTACATTGCAAGAAAACCACACGTATGGAAAAATATTATTAGTATACACCTAATATACAATGTCTGTCCTGTAAGCAACTTGGCCACATGGAAATGGTTTGTAAGAACAAAAACCAGTAGCAACAAGATTAATAAGCTAAAGTTGCATATATCCCAGAGAAACAAAGTAAGCATGTTTTTACTACTTCTTGCTATGCTACCAAAAATTCCTCAAGTGCATGGCTCATTGACTTTGGATGTATTCATCATATGGCATCTGACATCAACCTGTTCAAGGAACTTGACAGTACATTCAAATCCAAAGTCAAAATAAAGAATAATGAGTTCATAAAAGTCAAAGAAAGAGGAATTCTGACAGTTCAGACAACATCGGGTACAAAACTTATTCAAGATGTTTTATTTGTACCCCAAATAGATCAGAATCTATTAAGTGTAAGGCAGTTGCTAGAAAAGAATTATGCATTGGTAGGCAACAATAGAACACGCATCATTTATGATCTTACTGGCCATAAACTATTCACTATTAGCATGAAAGGAAAATATTTCTCCTTAAATTGGCAACAAGCAAATTCATTTGCATATATAAGTTCAGTAAATGACTCTACATTACGGCATAAAAGGATGGCATATTTCAATTACAAAGCACTAAATTATATACATAAAAATGATCTTATACTAAACATGCCTATGGTTGATGATTGTCCTAGTGTATGTGAAATTTATCAATTAGGAAAACAAAATAAGCTACGATTCCCAATCACCAAAGCTCAAAAAGTTTCTCAAAAGCTACAATTGATTCATACTGTTGTTCGTGGGCCTATGAGAATCTTATCCTTGAACGGCAATAAGTATTTTCATTATTTTTATAGATGATTTTGCCAGAATGTGTTGAATATACTGCATGAAACAAAAGTGTAAGGCAACAGTAATTTTTTGGTGTTTCAAAACATGGATTGAGAACCAAAATGGTCATAAAATCAAAACCATAAGGTCAAATAATGGTATTGAGTATACAGTTAACATATTTAATGAGTTATGTAGAGTTGCATGTATTAAGCACCAGTTGACAACAACTTACATACCATAGTAAAGTGGTGTTAATGAATGGAAAAACAAAACCATTATGGAAATGGCCAGACGCATGCTGTTTGAAAATAAGCTTCCTAAGAATTTCTAGGTATAAGCATTAAATACTTTTGTCCATCTTCTTAATAGGCTGCCTACAAAGGCCTTAAAAGGAATAATTCCGTACAAGGCTTGGTATGGTAGTAAACCATCAGTTTTATATCTTAAAATCTTTAGAAGCATTTGTTATGTGCACATTCCTGAGATTAAAAGGGACAAGTTTGATCAAAAGGTAAAAATTTGCATTTTTATAGGTTACAACATCATCATCAAAAGCTACAAAACTTACAATCCTTGATCGTGGGATATCATTGAGAAATAGGAATCGGTGTTATCAAAAGATTCCCATGATTATTTCTAGTATGGAATGAGTCAATCATCCACTTTGGTATCTTATTGAAAAAATGGTGATATTGTTCCTCCATTGATCAAGAATTTCAGTTTTTGAGAAGTATTATGATTATCCAATAAGAAAGGTTTCAATTTTTTCAAATGAACAATTTAAAGACCTATTGATTCTAACAATTGATTGCAAAATTGATCATTCAAACTTTTCAATTCATAGATGTGGATCTCAGACCTATGAATGTGGATATTCCCGAAACTCACAAAGAAAAAAAGAAGTGAGTTAGACAAAAAAAGAAGTAACTTAGACAAAAAAAACGAAGTGACTTAGACAAAAAAAGAAGTAACTTAGACAAAAAAAAACGAAGTGACTTAGACAAATCTTTTTTATCGATAACCTCAGACCAATCAATCGAATATTGATTAATACATAATCGATTGAACACTACTTGAAAATGGCTCTTCTGCTCAAAAATTAAATGTTCTAAATGCTCTTACTAGCAAAGTGATTGTCAGTAAAAATGTGAAGTTCAATAAAATGCGTCATGGAATTAGGAAAAATCTAAAAAATTTATTTTTCAAGCAAACTATAATGACTTTGAACCCTCTAAAGCAAGAAGAGTTCATGTTTCATGATGAAACCATTGACCTTGATCCACTTGCTGACATTTACCAAAGGTTAAATGTTGTTATCCTTGAGCCTACCAATTTTGATGAAGCTTTCGAATCTTTAGAATTGAGGAATGCTACGAATGAGGAGATTTAAATGATTGAAAAGAATTACACTTGGATGTTAGTAAACAAACTTAGCAACAAGTACATTGTTGGAGTTAAATGGATTTTTAGAACCAAGGTTTAATGTTAATGGTTCTATCAATAAGCTCAAAGCCAGACTAATTGCTAAAGGCTACTTTCAATAGTTTGGTATCGATTATTTAAAAACTTTTGCTTCAGTTGCAAAAGTGGACACCATAAGACTGTTATTAACTTTAATAACATAGAAAAACTGGAAAATATTTCAATTCAATGTTAAATCTGCATTTTTGAATGGTTACCTTCATAAGGAGCTACATTAAGCATCCTAAAGGTTTTATTATCAAAGGGAATGAAAATAAGGTTTATTTATTGAGAAAAGCCTTGTATGGATTGAAACAAGCTCCAAGAGTTTGGTATTCCAGAATTGATGATCATTTGCTGAGTTTGGGATTTAAAAAAGTCCTAGTGAGGCGACATTGTATGCCAAGGTTACTAATAATAATGATTTAGTGGTTGTCTCTTTATTTGTTGATGATCTGCTTGTAGCAAGGAGCAATTTTGAACTTGTCCAACAATTCAAAGATCAAATGATGAAGGTCATTGAAATGGCAAACTTGGGAAAGATGTACCATTTCCTTGGAATAGAGATTTCACAATCTCAATAAGAAATTTTCATTTCTCAGCAAAATTATGCCACACAAGTGCTGAAGAAATGCAACATGGAAAATTGTAAACCTTTTTACACTCAAAATGAGAAGCTCAGCAAATATGACAACTCTACCAAAGTTGATGAGACAAATTATAGGAGACTAATTGGCTGCTTGTTGTATTTGATAGCAATTAGACCCGATTTAATATTTGCAGTTAGCTTGCTTTCTAGATTTATGCATGGTCCAAGTGAAACTTATCTTAGAATAGCAAAAAGGGTGCAGAGATACATTAAAAGGATAATTAATTTTGCTGTTTTATTTCGAAAGTTAGCTAAAGTGAAATTATTGGGATATACGGATAGCGATTGGATAGGATCTTATGATAATACGAAAATCAATCCAAGCTATTTGTTTAACTTGGTTTAGGTACATTTGCATGGAGCTTAGAGAAACAATAACTAGTAGCTCAGTCAACTGCAAAAGTTGAGTATATTGCAACAGCAAGCACTATGAATTAAGCAATTTGGCTTAGGAAATTGTTGAAAGATTTAGGCCTGACTTTGAATGAAGCAACTGAGATTACGTGTGACAATCAGTTAGCTATGACAATGGTTAAAAATCCAATGTTCCATGGAAGAACTAAGCACATAAAAATTAAATACCATTTTGTTGAAGTTGAAATAGAAAATGAATTGAAGTTGGTCCATTACAGCTCAGAAGACCAACTTGCAGATATTCTAAACAAGGCCTTACTTAAGGCAAGTTTTGAATTGTTAAGAAAAAAAACTTGGTATTTCCAATAAAAATGCTAAAGAGGAATGTTAAGTGTAATGGCATTTTATATTCAATACATTGATTTGATTTGCTACTGACTTATCTTTTCACTTGGAATATTTTTATAATCTTTGTGTTTTGATTAGCTCTAATCTTTATAAAATAACAAGTTATAGGCTATATTTTTAAGATTTAATATATCTTACACCTTATTTTTATGATTTGATTTGCTTCAGGCCATATATTTATCATTTGACTAGATATAATTTTTATCTTTATGATTTGATAAGTCATCTTTTTATTTGTTTGTATTGATTTTTTACGATGTAAAACTACTATAAATAAGAATGAAACCTTGAGCTCACTACAAAAAGAGCTAAATTCCATATAAGCTTATTTTCTTCTATTCTTTTTAGTTTTTTTCTCTCTATTTCATCTTGAGCCTTTTTTTCTTTTACATTTCTTCTTTTTTTTTCCTACAAATCATCAATAATCCTTCTAGTATATGTAAAAACTTAGGAAAAAAACTAAGCATATTGATGTTGAAAATATAGCATATTCAATATTTACCTCAAAATTCGAGTAACATAGGTATAAACTTCTCTTACCACGTATCTAGATTCTAAGTCTACTGCAAAGAACACCAAAAATATAAAATGTTAGAACATTGACGAGGACCTTGAAAAGGAAGGAAGTGTATATAGATAATGGCTATGAGAGCATCAAAGTTCATGATGGCATCTGGCTTCAAGGAAGAAGATTTCCTTTTGATTACCTTGACTTTAGCCTGGTTATTGTGCACATCATTATATTATTATTATTGCCTAATGAAATATATTATGTCGATGTAGGCTAGTTTTGATTTGGGTGATATGAAGGCTTGATGATGAAAGAAACTTGAATGACTAAGTAGAGAAATGGCCTAGCAATTACTCATATTTTTGAACTTCTGGGTCTTGCTTTCTGCTTCTAAACCTACATTTATGTATGTATGTATTTCGGGATATCATCTACAAGTTTCATCTCATCTTAAATGAAACTAAACTTAGCCCTTCCCTTGATATGAGTGATTTAACATCAACATTTTGGTGATTGCCAGTTGCCACAATCTTTTGAGCTTACCGTGATCTGATATAACTTATACCTGGTGCTGAATGGAGTTAAATTTCAAGCAAAAGACCGATCAGCTGATTAATGCTCATTCATGGAATTGCTTCTTTCTTTTTCTTTTTTCTTTAGCACTTTCCTTAGGTATTGTTTAGTTTGGATGATAAAATCATAATTTAAATTTGATTATAACATATATGTTATATCTTGGTTTCATAAATGTTGTTTTTAAACTTCTCATATTTTTAAACAATATATATATATTAGTAACATAATCATAATTATTCTCAAATTTTGTTTCCTTTTCCAAAAACTCTTAAAGGCATAATTTTTCCATATCGATTTTACTTTTATAATGTTATTCACAAGAAACGAAACCTTAATTGACAAGAAAAGAACACTAATTTCTTTTTATTATTAATTAGATTAGTCTGTGTAGGTTAAATTTCTACTATTAAAAAATCGCTTGTTAAGTTAATATTAGCGAGTCAAATAACAATTCAATCGGGGAAGTTTAAAAGAAATCCAAATAGAATTTTTAGATAAATATAAATTTAATGTGTTCGTATATTTTTCGTTAAAATAATAATTCATTATTCAAATTTTCTTTTTCTTTAAAAAAACTACCTATTTTCTTATTTTAAAAAAAATTCTCATTTTTATTTAAAAAAACTATCAATCTTTTTAATTTTAATATATTATTTTTCAAAAAAAACAAATTAAAAGAAAAAATTCACCACTTTTATGGGTCGGTCAAAATCTAGCATAATTTAAAGGAAAGAAAATGTTTCCAATATATTAAGAAAAGTAAAAAGAATGATGACCAGGCAAAAAGCAGTGGCATTGCCATTCAATTGTTTAACTGCATATCTCAAACAATGTCATTCATTAAAAGACCGTCGGTTATAATAAGAAATTACAAAGCCCAAAAATAGGTAATGCCCCCTCCCATGGCTTCTCCACCTGAAACTTCGGTCAGCAACCGCTTCTCCATTGACCTAACAACGCCAAACAAAACTTCTCCTTCGTTTCACTTCCATTCTTTGAGATTTTCCCTTTGCCGTCGTCTCCCTCTTTCTTTTCTTGATTGGGAAAAGAAGGCGAAAACAAAATGAAAAACTTTGTTACAACAATCAAGAATTGAAGGAGTTTCGGACTCATTTTTTGAAAGCAAATTGCTTTGTTTTCATATGTGAAAGTGAAACCAAACTCATACAAATTTTGATTTCTTCGGATGAGTATATTATTTTTAATCTAAGAGGAGATTCCAAATTGAATGAGTATTATTTCATCATCAGCTGATGCAGTTTTCCTTGTATGTAACTTCATTCCTTCTAACTTTTTTCTACTGGTATTTCTAACATGATTTATTTATTTATTTATCTATTTATTAAAGTAGTTTTGTTTTAATTTTTTTAATATTATATTATGTACAAAACAGATCGTGGGTTATATTGTTTCTTTTTTCCTTTTACTTTTACTTCACCTGTGAGAGAACAAGCACCTTCTTTCACCTTGGAGAGGAAGATTTCATATTTACATTCCCGAAGGACCCACCATTGTTGACACCAAATATGAAGGGTCTTCTAAAAGGTTTAAGATACATTTCTGATATGTTTGGTGAGTACCCAAACTTTTCCATAATCTTTTTTTTTTAAGGGAAATGAAAATTTTCATCATTACTATATCGATAATCTTTCAATTATTACTGTGTAAAGGATGTTAAATAGGAGAATCTGGAACTTAGTTCAATACGCTCATACAATCACCAAGAAATTTAGGATTTAAATTTTAGCATTTACAATTTTTTCTCTAATTTTAAACTATAACTTTGTAAAAAAATTATGATTAATAGGAAAATATTGACAATTTTGCAGATGAAAAAGAACCAGAAATGCAAATAGGACTTCCTACGGATGTAAAGCATGTTGCTCATATTGGCATGGATGGTCCTTCTGCCAATAAGCCTAGCTGGGTATGATTGTTTTTTTTTTTTCTTGTTCTCCTTTTCATTATCGTAGGGATTTAAATTGTGTCACAACGCAATATTACAATGGTAATTTGCCTGGTTAGTGGTTTGTGGCAATTAAACTCATTACCGTAAATTATACGCATATTGATTCAATTTATAACTTCTAAATAAATTTTTTCCTTTAGTCAATGGTTTATTTAATTAAGAGAGTCGAAACCACAGTTGAATTCGAGATCTGTGTTTAGACAACTTTAGTGCTAACGTTTACAAATTCAAACCCAATGCAAACATTGGTTTTCTATGTTATGTGAGAAAGAATGAAAATTACCCGGTTTATCAAATTCATGTAGATGACTGAGTTTAATTCAGCCCCAGAGCTCTCATCAGTTCCCATAAATACTAATCCACAAGAGACGCCTTTGGCTGCAGGTTCGCTTCTTGTCTGCTTTTCAGTTCTTAATTAATCATTCAAAAATAAAAGATTTGCTTCTTAATTTCCTTACAAATTTATCATGTTAAGATTCAACCTTCTCAGTAGAAAGCAAAATAGATGTGTTTTTGTTAGATCCTGTACATGAAATATTGTTAAGCTGCTGCTTTCCTTAAGGGATATAAATGTGATTTTGGTGCAGGGAATCATGACTCATTGCCACCTACTGGCAACGAGAAGCAAAAGAAGTCAAGGCGCAAAGCATCAATAGACAATGGCTCACCTGTAGGTTCTCCTAAAGGCAGCGAGAAGCAATCTAGACGCCATCGTTCATCAAATCATTCCATGGACTCTCCTGGTCGAGATCCATCTTCCCATGGAAGGCGGCACCACAATTC
>JBBYHL010474715.1:0-13264 GCA_038381835.1 Adansonia madagascariensis | reverse complement strand
TAAAAAATTATTTACATGTTAATATTTATTGAAAATATCAAATTTATATTTATTATATATTATAAATTTTTTATTATGATATCCAATTGTATTCATGATAATTTTTTAAAATTATTATATTTTTGTATTTATCTCGTATTGTACTTCTATTACTAATCCTTAATTCTTAGCTCACAATGGAGGTGGATGTCCATCAAGAAACAGACAATTTGTGGCAAAATATATAAATATATATTAGCTTGTTTGAATTCGTGATGTCTAATTAACAAAGTGGTTGAAACAACTAATAAAAGTGATTTTCTAATCAGAATAAAATAAATAAACAGTACCATTTTCTTTTAATAGTTGTCATCCAGAAATCTGATTCGTGAAGAGAAGTGAAGGAATTAACATACCATTATGGCCACCAATGAGAGAGATGGGGGGGCCTTTGTGAGATTTGAAGCAGTGAAAAGGTAGAGGAAGGAAGCTAGAGGCTGAAGGGCATTTTCGTGGGGAGTAATAAGAGAAAAAGAGATCCTTGTTTCAGGGGTCATTAGAGGTTAAAATTTCTGGTTTTATTGGAGAAGAGAATTTGGAGGAGAAAATTTGATGATTTTAGGATTTTTTTTCCTCTATGTTTGGGTAATTTGATTATGTCCACAATTTCCCATTAATCTAAGCTCAAAAGAAAAGCTGTTACTATTATTATTATTATTTTTTTCGAATTGATACGAATTTGGTTAGATTGAATACTAAATTCTAATTCATTACGCGAGAGAGAATTCTTTCTGTTATTTACGTTTATGTGGTTGAGTTAAATGTTCGGATGTTTTATTTTTTTTTCTAATTTTTACCTCAAAATGATTGGTCGAATGTTTTTAGAGATTCAAACTAAATTAATTCTACGGTTGATTGGACCATTTTTGCTCCAAAAGGGATTTGGGCATTTAGCCGTAGGAATAAGGGCAATTTGGTTGTTGAAAAGTGCGATCACCGCCAGACGAAAGGGTGCAAATTTGGCGATTTGATGGCCTAACTAGGAACTATAGCTACAAAATTTTCTCAACAACTAGTCATTCATCAGTTAATTCCAGGACCATTTCTTTCATCCCTTAATTGTTAAATTTTAGATCAAATCTGACATTGATATATTTATTTTATATCTCGTACGTAATTTAAAAAGTTAATTTTATATATAAAAAAATTATAATTTGAGAATAAAAAAATAGTAAATGTTTAAATTTAAATTTTAAATTTATTATAAATTAATTAAATTAAATTTTGAATTAAAATTTTATTTTTAGATAATATATAAACATTGAGATTTTTTTTAAATTAAACTTATCTAGGAGTGCTTTTGACCTAATAAGTTTAGCACAAAACGAGTGCAGATTGAGTTTGAAGCAACCAGATATATAATTTCAAGAAAAAAAATTGAGAATATAAGCAAAATCATTGAAAGCTTTGGGACTGAAGATCAGGTTTTTTCATGAAGCAAAAGAGTATAGGATATTATATAGTTAGCTTTGTACCCAAGGCTTCTTAAGAAACCAAAATAAAAAATAAAAAAAAAAAAGAGCTTCGAACATCTCTCTTCCAGTTGTCATGCTTTTCTATCAGCCCTTGATGATAATTTAACAGTTGAGTTAGAAAACCCTTTTCAATCATCCGCAGTGTCAGCAGAGGAGGATAAGAGAGTAAAATGCAACTTTCTAAAATTAAAGAAGTGAAAGCCGAAAGGTTCTCCTTTCCCACCAAAATTTCTGTAGTCAAAGGATGATTGGAATCTCAAAGCCAAATGTGCAAAGATTAGACGATAAAGTATTACTCGTCACATTTACTTTACGGTAATATATATTATTTAAACATAATCATTTTATTAAAAAAATTAATTATTTATTACCTGAATTATTAATCTGTCTTAAATTATCATTAATGTTTTCTTAATTATATAATTTGCATTAAAGATTTTTTTTTGGGGTTTCAAAATCCAAAAAATATATATTTTTATGACTACTAAAAATCATATATTATTTATGTAATTTTTTATTGAACTTGATATTATAAGTTAAGTGATACAAATAATTTATTTTAAAATTTAGAAAAAAAATTTAAATAAATTATAATGTCAAATTATTATTTATAATAAAATCATTCATGTATTATTATTTTTATATAATGAATATATAAAAAATACTTAATTTTATTTAAATAACTATCAACTTCTTTTTAAAGAAATAATTATAAAATAATTTCTTTTAATCTTTCAAAATATTTAGTTAAATATTAAGTTAAGTTAATAATCGGTCGTGAAGAAGATTTTAATAATTCTCTGTGGGCTTTGGCCCATTTAAACCTTCTCTTAAAGGTAAAAGCAAGCGCCAGACTTATCCTATGACTTGCAATGACAAGAAACCACGTAATCAATTCCAGTAATTACAATAGTTTACTCATAAACACTGAAACTAATCCCAATTTCAAAAATTCAATTTCCCACTAAAACGAAACGTCCGTTACTAACCGACCAAAAAGTCAAAAACCCACCTCCACCTGCCTCCAACTAACGGAAACCGTTAACTCCTCTATAAAAACGAAAATCCAATCGATAAAATTCATTCTTAGTACTTTTAGTTTTATATTCTAAAGGACATTTTCCCTCTCTAACGTTCTATCCCTTTCCCAAGAAAATGAGAGAAATCCTCCACATCCAAGGTGGCCAATGCGGCAACCAAATAGGAGCCAAGTTTTGGGAAGTCGTCTGCGCTGAACATGGCATCGACTCAACGGGCCGATACCATGGGGATTCGGAGCTCCAGCTGGAGCGCATCAACGTCTACTATAACGAAGCAAGTTGTGGCCGCTTTGTTCCCCGCGCCGTCTTAATGGATCTGGAACCCGGTACCATGGGTAGCGTAAGATCCGGCCCTTACGGTCAAATTTTCCGACCCGACAACTTCGTTTTTGGGCAGTCAGGAGCTGGAAACAATTGGGCTAAGGGACATTATACCGAAGGAGCCGAGCTTATCGATTCCGTTCTTGACGTCGTCAGAAAAGAAGCCGAGAATTGTGATTGCTTGCAAGGTAATTATTTCGCTTTTTTTTTTTTTTTGTTTTTTGGTTGGTTAATTTAGAGGTTCCTTTCAAAGAGTTAACACTGGTTTATCTTCAATTTGGGCCTGCCTGGTTCCAGGGTTCCAGGTATGCCATTCCTTGGGGGGAGGAACGGGTTCAGGAATGGGAACGTTGTTGATATCCAAGATAAGGGAAGAGTATCCGGATCGAATGATGCTTACATTTTCGGTGTTCCCATCTCCTAAGGTTTCAGATACTGTTGTTGAGCCTTACAATGCAACGCTCTCCGTTCATCAGCTAGTGGAAAATGCGGATGAGTGTATGGTTCTTGATAATGAAGCTCTCTATGATATCTGCTTCCGTACCCTCAAGCTCACTACTCCCAGTTGTAAGTATTTCTTCGGTTTTCTTGCAAATGAAGTTTCCTTTGATTGGTTGTTCTGTTAACTTTTGACGTTTTGAATTTGTTTAGTTGGTGAGAAATGAGATATATTGATAATTTAGTATAATATTTTTTGGCAAGTAACTAGGTATTACATGAATACACATTGTTTATTACTATTTGGTAAAGTATATTTGGATAGTTGTTTGCCAGTGCCTTGTGTATTTGGTTTTGGTTGATAATCATGTCTTGTTTTGATGAATCTCAACTTCGTGCGTCTATAATTACAACCGTATCTGCGATAGTTTTCTTGTCAAAACTAGGAACCAACGACTTTTGTGGTCATGGGATGACAATATTAGCTGCTTCCTTATGGATCTTGTTGCGTCAGTTATGTGTGATTGAAATTGAAATTTCAATATAAGATCCATAACCTTCTCATTTAGGTTCCACTTTGGGACTGTTAAAAACTGTGAAATATGAGCCCATTTTTCTGTTTATTGATGGTGAGGCATAATAAGCCACATGAATCTTAGATTCTCTTCTCTGTCTCTACAATGTAACTGCAATACAACTGGGATTCACATGGGTCTCACTTTCTAGAGCATTTTACTTAAGTTAGAGATTGGATTAAGAATTTGGTTTTGCCGGTTTGGGAATGTCTGGGTAATTTCTGATTATATAATTAGAGTATGGTACTTATAAGCAATATACTATAATACGTTTGGCACATGGTTCACTAATCAGTAATCATTGTCATTAGTTTATTATAAGTTTCTCGTTGAGGCTAACATTTTAGTGAAGCTGTTGGACTATCAGTAGTGTTTTGATTCATGGAAGAGTTGCCTTTGCATGAATACAGTTACGAATTCACATGGGTTTCACTTTCGTAGGCTTTTGGCAGATAATTTACACAGATTGTGGTGGATAAATTGTAGTATGTTTGAAAAATAACTATATAATAACATTGCATTTTATCAAATAGGGCTTTCTATTTGAAATGCTTGTATAAAGCAAAGCAAATTTCCTTTTCTGGATCTTTAAAAAAATGAAAATGAAAACACAAAAGCTTTTTGGGTTTTCAGTTTGATGCAACAATGCAAGCCATCTACTGGGTGTCAATACTCATTTCCTTCTTTTTGTATGGAAACTAATTTGCAATATTTGGTGTTCAGTTGGAGATCTCAACCACCTAATTTCTGCCACCATGAGTGGTGTTACATGCTGCCTTCGCTTCCCTGGTCAGCTGAACTCAGACCTCCGCAAGCTAGCTGTAAACCTTATCCCATTCCCTCGGCTACATTTCTTCATGGTCGGATTTGCACCTCTCACATCTCGTGGTTCCCAGCAGTACAGAGCCCTAACTGTCCCTGAACTAACTCAGCAAATGTGGGATGCCAAGAACATGATGTGTGCTGCTGATCCTCGACATGGTCGATACCTCACAGCATCAGCTGTGTTCCGTGGCAAGATGAGCACGAAAGAGGTTGATGAGCAGATGATCAATGTGCAAAACAAGAACTCATCATACTTTGTTGAATGGATCCCAAACAACGTGAAGTCCACCGTTTGTGACATCCCTCCAATTGGCTTGAAGATGGCATCCACATTTATTGGGAACTCTACTTCAATCCAGGAGATGTTCAGGAGAGTCAGCGAGCAATTCACCGCCATGTTCAGAAGGAAGGCTTTCTTGCATTGGTACACTGGGGAGGGGATGGATGAGATGGAGTTCACAGAAGCTGAGAGCAACATGAATGATTTGGTGTCAGAGTACCAACAATACCAGGATACGACTGCAGATGACGATGAGTACGAGGAAGAAGAGGAATATGGGGAAGAGGCTTAAAACATAGAATATCCTTGCTCCTTGCTCCTTGCTCTTGCATCCTGCAGGATAAGTTTGGTTGTTTTTTGTTGTGCTTTTGTGCATTTGGAGTCTGTTGATGCAATTTCACATTGCTTGTTTCTGGTGTTTGGATAAACTGTATTGTTAATTTTCTCCAAGACCTTTTACCGCCTTCACAACTTACAGAGTACTTTGCATTGCTGCTTTGTTGTTTACCAGTAATTTCGGCAGTCAGGTTCGCTAGCAAATTCAGCTTACATTTGAACGTAAATGTTAAGCTGCGAGCCCACGTGTCAACAATATTGTCAGCTTGCAGTAATTTTGGTTTCATAAATTCCTGATTTTGACCAACCCCATTATTTAAAATTTGACAATATTTATTTTATGTTTTTTAAAGTATTTTTATTTTATATGATACATTAATAATTTATGTTATATAAATTTTAAAATATTTATTTATGTTATGTTTTAATTATTTTATTCTATCATTATTTCCTTTGTATAAATAATGCCAGGAGTCTACGTACTCAATATTTGAGTTTAAAATATTATCTTAAGCAACATTATCCTCAATCAAATCTTAAACATTGTCTTAAAAAGTCATGGTTCCCGCCTAGACCTAGGGAAATTGTAAGAACCACAGTGTCAAGACATTTCGACTTTAAATTTTCATAATATCAATTACAACACTATCTAATGACCATAAATTGGCAAGCTTTGTTTGCTTGAAATACTGTTAATATTAAAAATGGCATCTCTTCAAGCTACATCTTAATGTAACTCCAAACTACAAATTTCTCTACGGGTTTACTAGTGATGCTAGAGGAAACTCACATTGACTTTGTTACAATTTATGTTAGCACTACCCCCGCTGCCCCTATTGGGCGAATTGGGCGGATTTCAAATTTTCATACTTCTCAAGATTCACTACATGTACAAACAACATGTATGTACAAATGTGCCATGATCATCCTCGAGTCAAATCAATACCTGTGTGAGGGTTTCTCGGATCCACAGGCTGTGAACCAGGCCAAGCATTCATAGAATGGGAAGCGAAATTTTGAGTTGAAGGTACGCTTCTTGTTGGCGTAGCTGCTTTACTGCTGAGCTGGGGCATAGTATCCTTACTGCCTGTTGGGCTAGCCAGCTGCTTGTTCTTGGTTTTTGATCCCCCGTAAACAAAACTGCATACCACAAGCTGCCACAAGTGCATAATGTATTAGAAATTTCAGATGCATAAAGATTCATGTTGTAGCCTATTTAACTCATCCATTAAATCTTACGAGGCACAGATGTGCAAACACTATCTGTGTTGCATAACATCAGCATATCACATCACAAAAGCACGCTTGTACCCCTATTCAAACTAACTCGTTCCAACCAGCAGTTACCGAAAACTTCAAACTAGAATATGAAGGTTCCCTTTTTATATGCATGCAAAAATAAGACCCTAGTTAGATTCACCCGATCTTACCAAGCACTCAACCATGCACATCACCACTATGCACTTCATAGGATAAAACAAATAAAATGCATGCTACATGCACGTGTGTGCTTTACCACTATGCCCAATCTTTTTTTTTTTGGGCGGGCGGGGGGGACTATTTTTCAAAATAAAAAGTCAACAATAGCAATAAAGACACGCATGCTGATGCTACAAAGCTCAAAACACCATGTGTAAGCATCTTAAGTAAATTTTGGAGAAACTCAAAGGATACCTGAACTAGGCTTGATGCTATCAATGTTGCAATCCCACCACCTATGACATGACCATCAGGAGTAGAAAGAGAAGCACTTATGCCACCTATTCGGCTATGTGGTCCACCATCCTCAGCGAGCAAGTAAGAACCCGACAAGCATAATATCTCAAAATGGCCCTAAAACAGCTAAAATGGATTCAATAAGTTCCTTCCAAGCTGCACAAATATCACTGAAGGTTCAAAATGATAACATAAAATAGAAAGTTAATTGGGTCTCCAAAACTTGCTTACGCTAATAATGCCAGGTTAAACTTACAGAAGTTAAAAACTTGTTTCTTTGTCAAAGATTAAATAGATCCAAGAAAGATACCATGCCAAATCAACTAAGGAGACATTGTAAGCTAAATGTAGGCCATCCAAAACACACTTGAGCATTGCTTGCAGAAACTAGCACCTTGTCTAGAAGTGCCCAGGCCTAGGTAAATGCTGATATTTAAAATCAAGCCCAAAATCCATCCCGGAAATTAAATTTTTGGGGCTAGACCCCAGTCCTATGCACTCACAAGTAATACTAGCTAAGCAAATAACCTTTGCAATTACTGTGATCGATAAACGTATATTACATAACAGTTTAATCAGCACGAAGTCCATGTACAATCATACGAAGCACGCAAACACACACACACAAAAAGAACCTAACTAATACATAGTTCAGGCTACTACTATGGCTTTGCATTCATGTGCCACATTTCAAACTGCAAGTTTAAGAACTTAAAATAAAGAAGCTAGCAAGACATTTGGACATCAAAAACCCATGGCAGTCAAAATTTCACATTTTTTTTGTTAAACAGAACTAAAGAAGCATCAAGTCCACAACCTCATATGTCACAGCAGGAGTAGAAGATGCAGGCTGACGTAGAGTTACTGAGGACACCGTGCCATTGCCTGATAAGATGCAGACAGCCCGTGACTTTTGTTGTGAAAAGGACAGTATTTTTGCTACAATGTCCTGAAAAAGAAGATACAAATATGCACATCCCCAAGTCAAGCGTTAGTCCTACATGCCTAGGAAATTGCAGATGCTATTTGCAACTAAATCACATAAGTAAACAAATTAATGTTAATTTGAACCATATATGGGAGACTCATGTCCCTTGTACACTAATTCATCAGGGCTTTTTTTTACTTAGTGAGAACTACTCAACTCACGATTCAGACGTGGAAAAATAGTCATGCCACTATGAAGGGCTGTGTAAGTTACCATTATGCAGAGAAGGGCCATTTTGAGCAAGTAGAACGATGTTGTCCTAACATTCACTCACCACTAAATGATTTAGTCATTAAACGCTGGTTTACAAGAGAACTTCAACAACAATGTTCTCTTATTAGGAACGCATCACAAGAAAGGACAGTAAAGCAGTGCAGCAGTTAGCAAATGTGCAAATATAGTGGCCTTCATCAATACCTTTTCTAATTCATATCATCTAGAAAACAATTCTGTTGGAAATTGACATGCTTGTATTCTCCATATACACACAACTCCATGTGCCATAAACTTTGATCCATATTTAAGTGTATTAGCATAGGGTTAGTCACGCGTGTTGCCCATCCATTGCAGCCTTCTTACTCTCAAAATTCATATGAAGAAGATGAGGATCACAATTCAATCCATATTAAAGTTCACAAGAATTACAAGCTCCAACCAAATCCTAGAAAGCAAACACTACAGGCTTGGTAATGCAAGTTTTGCAGAAAAGACCTGTGTTCAAGTCATCTGTCTTGGCAGCTGTGCTACATTAAACAAATTCTGATGCACACGTTTAACTACAAAAAGAAGTAATTGTGTATTAAATGTGAGATGAACTAGAAGGATGTATCATACCTCTCCTATTCCAACGGTGATCACATGAGGAGAAAAGGCCTGCCCTGCCGAACTGTTCATCCATTCTCCTGTCAGAAATGACTGAACCTTTAAAGGCAAATCGAGAAACAAAGCAACACATATTCTCAATGCAGGTACATGTAAAAGCATTTCTAATTCTGCTTAGCAACAAATTCCAAAAATTCTAGCCTATCCTCATTATTTTTACAATCTAAGTATGAGTAGAGGCAGTCATTGGAATTAGCACAAAAAAACATGAAACAAGTTTAGCTAACAAATGGGCATGTATAAATTTAAGGACAACCGATCCCCCCCCTCCCAAAAGAGTATTATCATTTTAGAAAAAAAGGATCGTAAACGGTGTAATAATAATGCACAAATACCATAATAGACGATATCAAAGATGAATAGCACTCAGATCACTTAGTACGACAGTAAAATCAAAGCAGAAGGGGATGTAATTATGTCCCAGGAAAACATTTTAGTTGCACTAGTGAAAAACATCAAAACCCAACCAAAAAAAAAAAAAATCTAACCTAGGGCTGCTAATTGCTGTTTCCACCCAGTCCCAGGAGGCCGGCCTCTGCTTCTTTTTTGGCCAGAACCATCTGATCCTGATGAAGTTTTAGGCTTGGCAGGCATAGGCAAAAGTCCCAACGAAACCTGCCCGTCAGGAGCATATTTTCGGGGCCTCCCTCTCTTCTTCTTTACCGGGTCGCCGGGTCGCAGCCCAGAGGACTCACCCACGTTAATGCCATGAGGAAAACTGACATTTTTAGGCTCCCCTGTAAATGTTGATCCAACATTTGACTGAAACGGAACCTGAGGGTTAGACAAGGGCCTGAATCCGAACCCTGGTTGAGAATGAAATGCTGCTATCCCAGAGTGTGTTGCTGATCCAGAACTAGACCCACCAACCCCTCTATGAATATAGTAAGGAGCTGACCCGCCTGATAATGCCATAGCTTCTTCTCTCCCATCCATGCATCTATTCTAATGGGATGAACCACAATTTAAAGGAGAGAAAAAAAAAAGACTTCCTTTCGCTACCTAAAGCTTGTATATTTAAAACCCTTTAACCCCAAATACTGAACTGAACCAAAATTGTAACAAGAAGAAGCAGAAAAAAGGAAGTTTTAAGAAAAGGGTTTTACCAGGGTTTTTCCACAAGTTTGAGAAAATACTCTAAAAAAAAACCAAGTGCAGAATTTGAAATCATTGCTTCCTAGTAACCCCTTCTTAACCCTAAATCCTCTAGAGCAAACAGAAAAATGATCCAACGCTGGATTTTCAGGGGTTCCTTTTTAAATGAGTAAAATTTCAAGGACCCAAAGAAGCTTAAATCGAAACCCAGATAAACACGAGCAAACGATAAGAGCTAAGGGTTGAAACTTTTCACTGTTAAAGAACCCATGATTAAATGTTAGGATTTGAGCAATGAAAGGAAAATGCTGAGGATGTAAAGCTGAAAGGCCCAGACAAAATAGAAGCTTTTAAGAGGTTCTTTCACTCAGAGACTGAACCCATCAACAGAAACAAAACCCTAGATTTGAAAATCCTAGGCCATTAAGAAGAAAAAAGCAAGAACAAGGGGGAAAAGCGACGGAAAGAAGGAAAGAAAGAAAAGACAAAGAGGAAATATAATTTGAAATTTGAGTAGCTTTTGAATTAAATGTGTATGAACAACAATGAAATAGAAGACCTTTCACTCCTTTTTTTTTTTGGGGGGTGGTATCTTGAAATAGATTTGATTCATTAAAATAAAATATAATTAAAATTAAATATAATTATAATAAATTAATTATTTTATAAGAATATAATGAAGTTCAAATAAAATGTAATAATTATATTAATAATTTTGTCTAATGTAATGATACATTATAAAATTTGAATATTTGATAAAAATATAAATTTTAAAATAATTTTATATTAAATAAAAAATTAAAATAATTATTTAATAAAAAATTAAAAATTTATTATTTTAAAAATTTTAAAAATAATATTAAAATTAATTATCTTATAAAATCATCATTTCGTAAATTAAATAAAATAACTATGCATTCTTTCATAAGAATTTAGTTAGTAAAGAGTGTAGGGTGGTGGTTGGGGTGTGACATTAGTATTTCTGACTGAAGACTTGAGAAAAAGTGGAGTGAAGCTGTGATGGGATGGGAGGTAGTGAGTAGCCCTTAGAAAGTACCCAAAGACTCCCTTACAGGGTAAGGCAATGTTCCTTCATCAGATTTGTCATTTCGTTAGGGCAGTGAGTGAGCCCGGTCCTTCACTCTTCTTTCTTTCACTTCGAATCGTATTTTATTTATATTAGTTTTGTTTTTATTCCTCTCTCCGTTCAGTAAGTGTCTGTCTGTGATGATGGCAGGCTATGGGGGCTTTCACTTTTGCAGTTTGATGGTTTTGAGTTTTTTATTTTCATTATTTTTTTTGATAACCAGTACTACTAGTCCAGTCCTACTATTTTGATGAAAACACTGAACTCAGCCAATGAGTGAGAAAGAGATGGTCAAGGAATCCAAACAAACGAACAAACAAGGGAAAACAAACAACAGGAAATGACGTAATTGTAATGTAAGCATGTTACCAAACAAACGCCAAGGAACATTACCTTACTGTCATGGCTTTGTACTTGTAAGTATGTAACAAGAACAAGGAAAATGACGTTTTTGGTTTCTATCATGGCTTTGTACTTGGTACAATAAGTGCTCATGAACGATGACGTTTTATAAGGTTTGAGAAATGTATAGACCAGGCACCCAATGAAAAGTTGGTTACAAAGCATGTATTTGCGTCCAATTTCAGACAAGCCAAGGTTGGTTCTCTCTCGATGATGGGCTGGGCTACTGCTATCCTATACTATTCAAATCTAATATAAATGTATGTATAAATTACCGAGATCTGTCAACTGCCAGTCAACTATCCCTCAAAAGTTTAGCTACCTTATACGTAACATAATTCGAGTGGTTGAACTGAACGTTGACACACGAGAGTTTGAAGGAAGAGACGTCAATTCAATTTAGGCTGAGGTTATTATTCCTATTTGAGAAATGCCAATGGACATGGTAGGTAGGTAGGTAATCCCATTATTCACCAAATAAAAAAAAACAAAAGTTCATCTATTATGTTATATTAGATATTGCTTACATTTATTACCTTGATATCGAATGTAAAATCAATATATTATTGGGAGGAAAACATAAAGCATTCCAAAGAAGGGAAAACAAATTACAGATGGAAAATTGCTTTTTTTTTTTTTTTGCATTTTCTTATTCATCTAATAAGGACATGATAAAATTATTGATGATTCATGTTCTCACAAATCAAGTAGAGATCGTTAGTCGAAATTAAATTGCCCCATTATTTTTGACATTTTCTTCACTATTTTTTCCCACCCCTATGATACAACCATATATGTGTATATATATATATATATATATATATATATAACAAAAATCATGCATCTAATTCTAGGGGCTCATCGAAATTTAATGCCCTGAAAATTTAGCTGGTCGTTATTTGCCATTTGATTGAACTCGTAAATAATGCCTTTAAACTAACAAATGTAGTTCTAAATCATGTAAAATGTCAAGTTACTAATCAAGTTTGCATATGAAGAAAAGCATGAAAGATACCTGAAGAATCTGGGCAGCAGCCAACTTATCAATTATAGTTTTCGCTGGTATTGGATGGAATTTCAAAAGCTTCGGCAGCAATTCCACGTTCTGTTGAGAATACGGACTATGAGTTTGCCCAACCTTTTAACTTTCTCAAAGTTTCTAAGGCATAGCTACCAATAGTAACCATAACACTGATTAATGACCACATTGTTAGAACCAGAAGCGGACGGCGAGGTGGTTTATGTTCCTTCTTCAGCAGAACATGATACGGTGACACCGCAGTTGTCAAAATTCCGCCCTCTGAAGAAGCCAGTCAATGGATCAACAACCCAAACTCATCTGCCGGAGAAGGCTCGTAAGTAGGCAGTGACCAATACAGTTGGTGAAGGTGGCACCGGTGATAGACGTGGCCTCACTTCATTGGATGGGTTACAAGCTAATAATTCATTTGAAACTAATGCAATTAGAACCAAGAACTCGAACGAGGTGAAAATTGCCAATAATTGATTATTGAGGTGGTAAACATTGCAAGGGCTCAAGCCACAAGAATCAATTTAATTAATGAAATGATTGCTAAGTGTGCTAACCATCTATGGAAAAATGAAGAAGGCTATCAAGTTCTGCACGCTTTTTAGCTGTTCTCCGGAAAGCTTCCGATTTCGCCACCATAATGATCCATCCCACTCGAACCACCAAGACCAAATATACTATTCTTATTCGTAATCGTGAGCATTTTTTGAGCGACATTACTAGACTCTGATTTCT
>JBBYHL010474704.1:0-13264 GCA_038381835.1 Adansonia madagascariensis | reverse complement strand
AACCCAAGTGCTTAAAAAATAAATTCAAAAAAGGGTGCAACACGAGGACTTTCCAAGAGGTCACCCATTCTCGCACCACTCTCGCGCAAGCACGCTTAACGGTAGAGTTCTGATGGGATCCGATGCATCAGTGCTGGTATGATTGCACCCATCACATCTTGTGCCAGCAATCTATAAAAAACCCTCATAGCTTGCTCTATTTCCAGTGTGGGCCCTGCGTCTACCGAGATTATATTTTGCATGATTAAACCTCGCAAGAACATAATTTTATTAATAAATCTTATTTTTAAAAAGCATATTTATTTTGATCGATTGATTTCTCGACTCGAGCCCAAGTGCATAAAAAATAAATTCAAAAAGGGGTGCAACACGAGGACTTCCCAGAAAGTCACCCATCCTAGTACTACTCTCGCCCAAGCATGCTTAATGGCAGAGTTATGATGGGATCTGGTGCATTAGTGCTGGTATGATCGCACCCATCACATCTTCCACCAGCAATCTACAAGAGACCATCCTCGCTCGCTCCATCTTTGATGCGAGCCCATGTCTTTCGGGATTATATTTTGCATGATAAAACCTTGCAGAAACGTGGTTTCTTTAATCAATCTCATTTTTTAGAAGTATATTTGCTTTGATCGATCGATTTTTTGACTCGAACCCAAGTGCTTAAAAAATAAAGTCAAAAAGGGGTGCAACAGGAGGACTTCCTAGGAGGTCACCCATCCTAATACTACTCCCGTCGAAGCACGTTTAACTACGAAGTTCTGATGGAATCCGGTGCATTAATGCTGGTATAATCGCACCCGTCACATCTTTCACCAACAATCTATAAGAGACCCTCCTCACTCGCTCCATCTTCGATGCGGGCTCGAGTCTTACGAGATTATATTTCGCAAGATTAAAACTCGCAGAAACATGATTTTTTTAATCAATCTCATTTTTAAAAAGTATATTTGCATTGATCGATCGATTTCACTACTCGAACCTAAGTGCTTAAAAGATAAATTCAAAAAGGGGTGCAACACATGAACTTCTTAGGAGGTCACCCATCCTAGTACTACTCTCGCCCAAGCACGCTTAACTGCAAAGTTTTGATAGGATCTGGTGCATTAGTGCTGGTATGATTGCTCCCATCACATCTTGCACCAATAATCTATAAGAGACCTCCCTCGTTCGCCCCATCTCCGTTATAGGCCCACGTCTTTCGGGATTATATTTTGCATGATTAAACCTCGCATAAATGTAATTTTTTTAATCAATCTCATTTTTAAAAATTATATTTGTTTCGATTGATCGATTTCTCGACTCGAACCCAAGCGCTTAAAAATAAATTCAAAAATGAGTGCAGCACGAGCACTTCCCAGGAAGTCACCCATCCTAGTACCACTCTCACCCAAGAACGCTTAACGGTGGAGTTTTGATAGGATCCGGTGCATTAGTGCTGGTATGATTGCACCCATCACATATTCTGCCAACAATCTATAAGACACCCTCCATGCTCGCCCCATCTCCGATCCAGGCCCGCGTCTTTCAGAATTATATTTCGCATGATTAAACCTCGCAGAAACGTGGTTTTTTTAATCAATCTCATTTTTAAAAAGTATCTTTTCTTTGATCGATCGATTTCTCAATTCGAACCCAAGTGCTTAAAAAATAAATTCAAAAAAAAGTGCAACACGAGACTTTCCAGGAGGCCACCCATCCTAGTAGTACACCCGCCCAGGCACGCTTAACTGCGGAGTTCTGATGGGATCTGCTGCATTAGAGTAGGTATGATCGCACCCGTCACATTTTGCGCCAATAATCTATAAATGACCCTCCTCACTCGCTCCATCTCTGATACAGGCCCTCGTCTTTCAAGATTATATTTCACACGATTAAACCTTGCAGAAACATGGTTTTTTTAATAAACTCAATTTAAAAAAGTATATTTGCTTCGATTGATCAATTTCTCGACTCGAACCTAAGTGCTTAAAAAATAAATTTAAAAAGGGGTGCAACACAAGGACTTCTTAGGAGCTCACCCATCCTCGTACTACTCTCGCCCAACCATGCTTAACTACGGAGTTCTGATAGGATCTGGTGCATTAGTGCTGGTATGATCGCACCTATCTTATCTTGCGCTAACAATCTATAAGAGACCTTCTTCGCTCGCTCCATCTACGAGTGGGCCTGCGTCTTCAGGAATTATATTTTGCTCGATTAAATTTTGCAGAAATGTGATTTTTTAGCCAATCTCATTTTTAAAAAGTATATTTACTTCGATCGATCGATTTCTTGACTCAAACCCAAGTGCTTAGAAAATAAATTCAAAAACACGAGGACTTCCCAAGAGGTAACCCATTCTAGTACTACTCTCGCCCAAGCATGCTTAACTGCAAAGTACTGATGGGATCTGGTGCATTAGTGTTGGCATGATAGCACCAATCACATCTTGCGCCAAGAATCTATAAGAGACCATCCTCGCTCGCTCCATCTCCGATGCAAGCCTGCATCTTTCGGGATTATATTTCACACAATTAAACCTTGCAGAAACATGGTTTTTTTAACCAATCTCGTTTTTAAAAAGTATATTTGCTATGATCGATCGATTTCTAGACTCGAACCTAAGTGCTTAAAAAATAAATTCAAAAAGGGGTGCAACCTGAGGACTTCCCAAGAGGTCACCCATCCTAGTACTACTCTCGTCGAAGCACGTTTAACTGCGAAGTTCTGATGGGATCCAGTGCATTAGTGCTGGTATGATCGCACCCGTCACATCTTGCACCAACAATATATAGCAGACCTTCCTCGCTCGCTTCACCTAAGATGCGGGCCTATGTCATTCGGGACTATATTTCGCATGACTAAACCTCGTAGAAATGTGATTTTTTTAATCAATCTTATTTTTAAAAAGTATATTTGCTATGATCGATCGATTTCTCAACTCGAACCTAAGTGCTTAAAAAATAAATGCAAAAAGGGGTGGAACACGAGGACTTCGCAAGAGGTCACCCATCCTAGCACTATATTCACCCAAGTGCGCATAACTGTGAAGTTTTGATGGGATCCTATGCCTTAGTGTTGGTATGATCGCACTTATCACATCTTGCACCAACAATCTATTAGCGACCTCCTCGCTCACTTCATCTCCGATGCAGGCCCGCGTCTTTTGGGATTATATTTCTCACGATTAAACATCGCAGAAACGTAATTTTTTTAATCAATCTTGTTTTTAAAAAGTATATTTACTTCGATCGATCGATTTCTCGACTTGAACCCAAGTGCTTAAAAAATTCAAAAAATGGTGCAACACGAGTACTTCCCAAGAGGTCACCCATCCTAGTACTACTCTCGCCCAAGCACGCTTAAATGTGGAGTTTTGATGGGATCTGGTGCATTAGTGCTGGTATGATCGCACCCATCACATCTTGCGCCAATAATCATTAAGAGACCCTCCTCGCTCGCTCCATCTTCGATGTGGGCCCGCATCTTCTAGGATTATATTTCACACGATTAAACCTCGCAGAAACGTAATTTTTTTAATCAATCTCGTTCTTAAAAAGTATGTTTTCTTCAATCGATCGATTTCTCGACTCGAACCCAAGTGCTTAAAAAGTAAATTCAAAAAGGGTGCAACACGAGGACTTCCCAAGAGGTCACCCATTGTAGTACTACTCTTGCTCAAGCACACATAACTGTAGATTTCTGATGGGATCCGATGCATTAGTGCAAGTATGATCGCAACAATCACATCTTGCGCCAACAATCTATAAGACACCCTCCTCAATTGCTTCATTTATGATCCGGGCCCGTGTCTTCTGAGATTATATTTCGCACAATTAAACCTTGCAAAAATGTGATTTTTTTAATCAATCTCATTTTTAAAAAGTATATTTGCTACGATTAATCAATTTCTTGACTCGAACCAAAGTGCTTAAAAAATAAATGCAAAAAGGGGTGCAACACGAGGGCTTTGCAAGAGCTCACCCATCCTAATACTACTCTCGCCCAAGTACGTTTAACTGTGGAGTTTTGGTGGGATCCGGTGCATTAGTGCTGGTATGATTGCAACAATCACATCTTGCGCCAACAATCTATAAGAGACCCTCCTCGCTCGCTTCATTTACGATGCGGGCCTGTGTCTTTTGAGATTATATTTCGCACGATTAAACCTCACAAAAACATGATTTTTTTAATCAATCTCATTTTTAAAAAGTACATTTGCTACGATTAATCGATTTCTCAACTCAAACCTAAGTGCTTAAAAAATAAATTGAAAAAGGGGTGCAACATGAGGACTTCCCAGAAGGTCACCCATCCTAGTACTACTCTCGCCCAAGCACGCTTAACTGCAGAGTTTTGATGGGATCCGTTGCATTAGTGCTGGTATGATCGCACCCATCACATCTTGCACCAACAATCATTAAGACAGCCTCCTCGCTCGTTCCATCCCCGATGTGGGCTTACGTCTTTTGGGATTATATTTCGCACGATTAAACCTCGTAGAAATGTGATTTTTTTAATCAATCTCATTTTAAAAAAGTATATTTGCTTCGATCGATCGATTTCTTGACTCGAACCCAAGTGCTTAAAAAATAAATTCAAAAAGGGGTGCAACACGAGGACTTCCCAGGAGGTCACCCATCGTAGTACTACTCTTGCCCAAGCATACTTTAACTACGGAGTTCTGATAGGATCTGGTGCATTAGTGCTGGTATGATCGCAACAATCACATCTTGCGCCAACAATCTATAAGAGACCCTCCTTACTCGCTTCATCTACGATGCGGGCCCATGTCTTCTGGGATTATATTTTGCACGATTAAACCTCGCAGAAATCTGATTTTTTTAATAAATCTTGTTTTTAAAAAGTATATTTGCTACGATCGATCGATTTCTCGACTCGAACCCAAGTGCTTAAAAAATAAATGCAAAAACCAGTGCAATATGAGGTCACCCATCCTAATACAACTCTCACCCAGGCACGCTTAACTGCGGACTTCTGATGGGATCCGGTGCTTTTGTGCTGGTATGATCGTACCCATCACATCTTGCACTAATAATCTATAAGGGACCCTCCTCGCTCACTCCATCTCCGACGCGGCCCGCGTCTTTCGGGATTATATTTCGCTTGATTAAACCTCGCCGAAATGCGATTTTTTTAATTAATCTCATTTTTTAAATGTATATTTGCTTCAATCGATCGATTTCTCGACTCGAACCCAAGTGCTTAAAAAATAAATTCAAAAAGGGGTGCAACATGAGGACTTCCCAAGAGGTCACCCATCCTAATACTACCCTCGCCCAAGCATGCTTAACTGTAGAGTTTTGGTGGGATCCGGTGCATTAGTGCTGGTGTGATCACACCCATCACATCTTGCGCCAACAATCTTTAAGAGGCCCTCCTCGCTCGCTCTATCTCTGATACAGGCCCCCATCTTCCAAGATTATATTTCGCATGATTAAACCTCGCAGAAATGCGATTCTTTTAATCAATCTCATTTTTAAAAAGTATATTTGCTTCGAACGATTGATTTCTCAGCTCGTACCTAAGTGCTTAAAAAATAAATTCAAAAAGGGGTGCAACATGTGGACTTCCAGGAGGTCACACATCCTAGTACTACTCTCACCCAAGCACACTTAGCTATGGAGTTCTGATGGGATCTGGTGCATTAGTGCTGGTATGATCACACCAATAACATCTTGTGCCAACAATCTTTAAGAGACCCTCCTCGCTCACTCCATCTTTGATGCGATCCTGTATCTTTCAGGATTATATTTCGCATGATTAAACCCCGTAAAAACATTATTTTTTTAATCAATCTTGTTTTTTAAAAGTATATTTGCTTCAATCGATCGATTTCTTGACTCAAACCCAAGTGCTTAAAAAATAAATTCAAAAAAAGGTGCAACACGAGGACTTCCTAAGAGGTCACCCATCCTAGTACTACTCTCGCCCAAGCACACTTAAATGCGGAGTTCTGATGGGATCTGGTGCATTAGTGCTGGTATGATCGCACCCATCACATCTTGCGCCAACAATCATTAAGAGACCCTCCTCGCTCGCTCCATCTCCGATGCGAGCTCACGTCTTTTGAGATTATATTTTGCACGATTAAAACTCACATAAACATGATTTTTTTAATCAATCTCGTTAGTAAAAAGTATATTTGCTTCGATGGATTGATTTTTTGACTCAAACCAAAGTGCTTAAAAAATAAATTCAAAAAGGGGTGCAACATGAGGACTTCCCAAGAGGTCACCCATCCTAATACTACCCTCGCCCAAGCACGCTTAACTACGGAGTTCTGATTGGATCAAGTGCATTAGTGTTGATATGATCGCACCCATCACATCTTGTGCCAATAATCGTTAAGAGACCCTCCTCGCTCGCTCCATATTCGATGCGGGCCCATGTCTTCTAGGATTATATTTTGAACAATTAAACCTCATAGAAACGTGATTTTTTTAATCAATCTCATTTTTAAAAAGTATATTTGCTTCGATCGATCAATTTCCTGAGTCGAACCCAAGTGCTTAAAAAATAAATTCAAAAAGGGGTGCAACGTGAGGACTTCCCAAGAGGTCAACCATCCCAGCACTACTCTCACCCAAGCGCACTTAATTGCGGAGTTCTGATGGGATCCAGTGCATTTGTGCTAGTATGATCACACCCATCACATCTTGCGCTAAGAATCATTAAGAGGCCTTCCTCGCTCGCTTCATTGTGATGCGAGCTCGCGTCTTCTGAGATTATATTTTGCACGATTAAACCTCGCAGAAACATAAATTTTTTAATCAATCTTGTTTTTCAAAAGTATATTTGCTTCGATCGATCAATTTTTTGACTCGAACCTAAGTGCTTAAAAAATAAATTCAAAAAGGGGTGCAACACGAGGACTTCCCAGGAGGTCACCTGTCCTAGTACTACTCTCGCCCAAGCACACTTAACTGCAGAGTCCTGATGGGATCGGCGCATTAGTGCTGGCATGATCGCACCCATCACATCTTGCACCAACAATCATTAAAAGGCCCTTCTCGCTCGCTCCATCTCCGATGTGGTCTCTCATCTTTCGAGATTATATTTCACACGATTTAATCACGCAAAAACTTAATTTTTTAATCAATCTCATTTTTTAGAAGTATATTTGCTTCGATTTATCAATTTCTCGACCCGAATCCAAGTGCTAAAAAAATAAATTCAAAAAGGGGTACAACACGAGGACTTCCCAGGAGGTCACCCATCCTAGTACTACTCTCATCCAAGCACGCTTAACTACGAAGACCTGATGGGACCCATCACATATTGCGTCAACAATCATTAAGAGACCCTCCTCGCTCGCTCCATCTCTGATGCGGGCTCTCATCTTTCGGGATTATATTTCACATGATTAAACCTCACTGAAATAACATTTTTTTAATCAATCTTGTTTTTAAAAAGTATATTTGCTACAATAGATTGATTTCTTGGCTTGAACCTAAGTGCTTAAAAAATAAATTCAAAAAGTGGTGCAACACATGGACTTCCTAGAAGGTCACCCATCCGAGTACTACTCTCACCAAAGCACGCTTCACTACGAAGGTCTGATGGGATCCCGTGCATTAGTGCTGGTATGATCGCACCTATCATATCTTACGCCAACAATAATTAAGAGACCTTCCTCGCTCGCTCTATCCCCGATGCGGGCCCGCGTCTTCCAAGATTATATTTTGCATGATTAAAACTCGCAGAAACGGTATTTTTTTAACCAATCTCATTTTTAAAAAGTGTATTTGCTTCGATCGATCTATTTTTTGACTCGAATCCAAGTGCTTAAAAAATAAATTCAAAAAGGGGTACAACACGAGGACTTCCCAGGAGGTCACCCATCCTAATACTACCCTTGCCCAAGCACGCTTAATTGCAAAGTTTTTGTGGGATTCGATGCATTAGTGCTAGTATGATCACATGCATCACATCTTGCGCCAACAATCTTTAAGAGGCTTTCCTCGCTCACTCCATCTTCGACGCGGGCCCTCATCTTTCGAGATTATATTTTCCATGATTAAACCTCGCAGAAATACGATTCTTTTAATCAATGTCATTTTTAAAAAGTATAATTGCTTTGAACGATCGATTTCTTGACTCGTACCCAAGTGCTTAAAAAATAAATTCAAAAAAGGGTGCAACACGTGGACTTTCAGGAGGTCACACATCCTAGTACTACTCTCGCCCAAGCACACTTAGCTGTGGAGTTCGGATGGGATCCGGTGTGTTAGTGCTGGTATGATCGCACCAATAACATCTTGTGCCAACAATCTTTAAGAGACCCTCCTCCCTTGCCCCATCTCCGATGCGATCCTGCATCTTTCGGGATTATATTTCGCATGATCAAACCCCGCAGAAACGTTGTTTTTTTAATTAATCTCATTTTTTAAAAGTATATTTGCTTCGATCAATCGATTTCTTGACTCGAACCCAAGTGCTTAAAAAATAAATTCAAAAAGAGGTGCAACACGAGGACTTCCTAGGAGGTCACCCATCCTAGTACTACTCTCACCCAAGCACACTTAACTGTGGAGTTCTGATGGGATTCGGTGCATTAGTGCTGGTATGATCGCACCCATCACATCTTGCGCCAACAATCATTAAGAGACCCTCCTCGCTCGCTCCATCTCCAATGCGGGCTCATGTCTTTCGAGATTATATTTTGCATGATTAAAACTCACAAAAACTCAATTTTTTTAATCAATCTCGTTATTAAAAAGTATATTTGCTTCGATCGATCAATTTTTTGACTCAAACCTAAGTGCTTAAAAAATAAATTCAAAAAGGGGTGCAACACGAGGACTTCCCAGGAGGTCACCCATCCTAGAGCCATTCTCGCCCAAGCACGCTTAACTACAGAGTTCTGATTGGATCCGGTGCATTAGTGTTGGTATGATCGCACCCATCACATCTTGTGCCAACAATCGTTAAGAGACCCTCCTCGTTAGCTCCATCTCCGATGCGGGCTCGTGTCTTACGGGATTATATTTTGCATAATTAAACCTCGTAAAAACGTGATTTTTTTTAACCAATATCATTTTTAAAAAGTATATTTGCTTCGATCGATCAATTTCTTGACTCGAACCCAAGTGCCTAAAAAATAAATTCAAAAAGAGGTGCAACGCGAGGACTTCCCAGGAGGTCACCCATCCTAGTACTACTCTCGCCCAAGCACGCTTAACTACGAAGATCTGATGGGACCCATCAAATCTTGCATCAAAATCATTAAGAGACCCTCATCTCTCGCTCTATCTCTGATGCAGGCTCTTATCTTCCGGGATTATATTTCACATGATTAAACCTCACTGAAACATCATTTTCTTTAATCAATCTCATTTTTAAAAAGTATATTTACTTCGATCGGTTGATTTCTTGGCTCGAACCCAAGTGCTTAAAAAATAAATTCAAAAAGGGGTGCAACACGTGGACTTCCTAAGAGGTCACCCATCCTAGTACTGCTCTTACCAAAGCACGCTTCACTACGGAGCTCTGATGGGATCCGGTGCATTAGTGCTGGTATGATCACACCTATCACATCTTGCGCCAACAATAATTAAGAGACCTTCCTCGCTCGCTCTATCCTCGATGCGGGCCCGCGTCTTCCAAGATTATATTTTGCATTATTAAAACTTGCAGAAACGATATTTTTTTAACCAGTCTCGTTTTTAAAAAGCGTATTTGCTTTGATCGATCAATTTTTTGACTCGAACCCAAGTGCTTAAAAAATAAATTCAAAAAAGGATACAACTCGAGGACTTCCCAGGAGGTCACCCATCCTAGTACTACTATAACCCAAGCACGCTTAACTGCGGAGTTCTGATAAGATCCGGTGCATTAGTCCTGGTGTGATCGCACCCACCACATCTTGTGCCAACAATCATTAAGAGACCATCACGCTCACTCCATCTTCGATGTGGGCCTGCGTCTTCCAGGATTATATTTCGCACGATTAAACATCACATGTTTAAACCTCGTAGAAATGTGATTTTTTAATCAATTTCATTTTTAAAAAGTATATTTGCTTCGATCGATCGATGTCGTGACTCAAACCCAAGTGCTTAAAAAATAAATTGAAAAAAGGGTGCAACACGAGGACTACCCAAGAAGTCACCCATCCTAGTACTACTGTCGCCCAAGCACGCTTAACTACAGAGTTCTGATGGGATACGTTGCATTAGTGCTGGTATGATCACAACCATCACATCTTGCGCTAACAATCATTAAGTGACCCTCCCGCTTGCTTCATCTCTGATGCGAGCTCGCGTCTTTCAGGATTATATTTCACACGATTAAACCTCATCACGCAGTTTTTTAAATCAATGTCGTTTTTAAAAAGTATATTTGCTTCGATCGATCGATTTCTCGACTCAAAACTAAGTGCTTAAAAAATAAATTCAAAAAAGGGTGCAACACAAGGACTTCCCAAGAGGCCATCCATCATAGTACTACTCTCGCCCAAGCACAGTTAACTGCAAAGTTCTGATGGGATTCGGTGCATTAGTGCTGGTATGATCGCACCGATCACATCTTGTGCCAACAATCATTAAGAGACCCTCCCCACTCGCTCCATCCCTGATACGGGCCTGCGTATTTCGGGATTATATTTCGTATGATTATACCTCGTAAAAATATAATGTTTTTAATCAAGCTCGTTTTTAAAAAGTATATTTGCTTCAATCGATCGATTTCTCGACTCGAAACCAAGTGCTTAAAAAATAAATTCAAAAAGGGGGTACAACACGAGGACTTCCCAGAAGGTCAACCATCCTAGTACTACTGTCGCTCAAGCACGCTTCACTGCGGGGTTCTGATGGGATATGTTGCATTAGTGCTGGTATGATCGCATCCATCACATCCAGCGCCAACAATCATTAAGAGACCCTCCTTACTCAGTCCATCTTTGATATGGGCCCACATCTTTCGGGATTATATTTTGCACGATTAAACCTCATAGAAACGTGATTTTTTTAATCAATCTCATTTTAAAAAAGTATATTTGCTTCGGTCGATCGATTTCTCAGCTCAAACCTAAGTGCTTAAAAAATAAATTCAAAAAAGGGTGCAACACGAGCGCTTCCTTAGAGGTCACCCATCCTAGTACTACTCTCGCCCAAGTATGCTTAACTGCGGAGTTCTAATGGGATCTGGTGCATTATTGCTGGTATGATCGCACCCATCACATCTTGCGACAACGATCACTAAGAGACCCTCTTCGATCGCTCCATCTCCGATGCGAGCCCGCGTCATCTGGGATTATATTTCGCAAGATTAAACCTCACAAAAACGTGATTTTTTTAATCAATCTTGTTTTTAAAAATTATATTTGCTTCGATCAATCGATTTCTCGACTCGAACCTAAGTGCTTAAAAAATTCAAAAAAGGGAGCAACACGAGGACTTTCCAGAAGCTCACCCATCCTAGTACTACTCTCATCCAAGCATGCTTAACTGCGGAGTACTGATGGGATCCGGTGCATTAGTGCTGGTATGATCGCACCCGTCACATCTTGTGCCAACAATCATTAAGAGAACCTCCTCGCTCGCTCCATCGCTGATGCAGGCCCGTGTCTTTTGGGATTATATTTCGTATGATTAGGTCTTGCGAAAACATAATTTTTTAATCAATCTCTGTTTTAAAAAGTATATTTGCTTCGATTGATTAATTTCTTGACTCGAACCCAAATGCTTAAAGAATAAATTCAAAAAGGAGTGCAACACCAGGACTTCCTAGAGGGTCACCTATCCTAGTACTACTCTCGCCCAGGCATGCTTAACTGCAGAGTTCTGATGGGATCCAGTGCATTAGTGCTGGTATGATCGCACCCATCATATCTTGCACCAACAATCATTGAGAGACCCTCCTTGCTCACTCCATCTCTGTTGTGGGCTCGCGCCTTCTAGGATTATATTTTGCACAATTAAACCTCGCATAAACAAGGTTTTTTAAATAATCTCATTTTTAAAATGTATATTTGCTTCGATCGATCGATTTCTCGACTTGAACCCAAGTGGTTAAAAAATAAATTCAAAAAGGGGTGCAACACGAGGACTTCCCAGGAGGTCACCCATCCTTGTACTACTCTCGTCCAAGCATGCTTAACTGTGATGTTCTGATAGGACCCATCACATCTTGCGCCAACAATTCTTAAGATACCCTTCTCGCTCGCTCCACCTTCATTGCAGGCTCGCATCTTTTGGGATTATATTTTATACGATTAAACCTTGCTAAAACATGATTTTTTAATCAATCTCATTTTTAAAAAGTATATTCGCTTCGATCGATCGATTTCTCGACTCGAACCCAAGTGCTTAAAAAATAAATTCAAAAAGGGTTGCAACACGTGGACTTCCTAGGAGGTCACCCATCCTAGTACTACTCTCGCCAAAGCACACTTCACCATAGAGTTCTGATGGGATCCGGTGCATTAGTGCTGGTATGATCGCACTCATCACATCTTGCGCCAATAATCATTAAGAGAACCTCCTCGCTAGCTCCATCTTCAATGTGGGCCCACATCTTTCGGGATTATATTTCGTACGATTAAGCCTCATAGAAATGTGATTTTTTAATCAATCTCTTTTTTACAAAGTATATTTGCTTCGATCGATCGATTTCTCCACTAAAACCCAGATGCTTAAAAAATAAATTCAAAAAGAGTTGCAACTGCAGGACTTCCCAGGGGGTCACCTATCCTAGTACTACTCTCGCCCGAGCACGCTTAACTGCGGAGTTCTGATGGGATCCGATGCATTAGTGCTGGTATGATCACACCCATCACATCTTGAGCCAATAAACATTAAGAGACCCTTCTTACTCGCTCCATCCCCGATGCGGGCTCATGTCTTTTTGGATCATATTTCGTATTATTAAACCTCGCAGAAACGTAATTTTTTTAATTAATCTCGTTTTTAAAAACTATATTTGCTTCGATTGATCGATTTCTCGACTCGAACCCAGGTGCTTAAAAAATAAATTCAAAAAAAGGTGCAACCCAAAGACTTGGCAAGAGGTCACCCATCCTAGTACTACTCTCGCCCAAGCACGCTTAACTGCGAAGTTCTGATGGGATTCAGTGCATTAGTGCGGGTATGATTCCACCAATCACATCTTGCATGAACAATCATTAAGAGACCATCCTCGCTCGCTCCATCTTTGATGTGGGCTCGTGTCTTTTAGGATTATATTTTGCATGATTAAACCTCTCAGAAACGTGATTTTTTTAATCAATCTCATTTTTAAAAAGTATATTTGCTTC
>JBBYHL010474693.1:0-13264 GCA_038381835.1 Adansonia madagascariensis | reverse complement strand
AAAAATGTTACAAGCAATTTTTTTAGGGCACATGGCATTCTAAACATTATCGCCTCATGTAAGTACTTCTTACTCTATTATCATTTTCTAGTATACTATGACTTTCTACTACTTGTTTAAATGTTTGATAAAGCACTTCGTTAATAATTAATAAATCTTCAAATGGCTTTGCTCTTTTTACATGATTTAAAAGGACACAGAGGCAAAATCTTTTCCCTCCAAAAAGCAATATAGTATATACCATCCCTATTACTTTCCTACGTGATTCCTTTTTTTTGTCATCTCTTTTCTAAATGAATCCATCTATAGTGTCGAGTGAAATCACGATAAATGTATTGTCTTGCCTCTGGATCTATGCAATTCAGGGTACAATATTTTGTAAGCATAGTTAATGACTAAGCCTATTTTTTAGAACTTCATAAATAGTCTCATTATTACTAAAACAAATTTGCTGCATGTTGGGCAAATGCATCTGCAATCATTCCACTAAAGGATACATTCTATTCATTGTGAATTTAAAAATCGTCCATAGTGTTTTTGGTGCATATAGATATTTAATTTTGTTCAGGTCTCTATGCAAGCATCAATGGGCATCATCAAAGCAAAATAGGCAAGTATGAATCCATCACTCATCATCCCAAACTTAGTTAAAGTGTTCAAGGAGCCAAAAGTAAGCAAAATCTATATTTTTAATTGATTAATGGATCGATGCATGGCCTTAATGTATCAATACGTGGATACTAGGTCACCAAATTTGAGAAACCCTAGATTATAGTGATACCAATGGGTGATGTATCAATACATACTCTTGATGTATCGAAACATTTACCAAATGTATCAATACAGAGCTTGGCAGTAGCAAAATAAGGATTTTAAACCAAAAAGTATCGATACATGGGTTAATGTATCGATACATTCTAGCAGAAATGCTTAATGTATCAATATATTTTTTATGTGTATCAATACATCTAAGGAAAAATGCCAATAAATCAATACAATAACCATTTTATCGATACATCTGGACATTTTATTTAAATTACAACATTTTTCTCTAATTGTAGCATTGATTCAAAATACAAGTTTGGCTACGTTTTTGCTCCATAAATCACTCAAATTCATACTAGGCCTTACCTTTGGGTTTAAGATTAGGTTTAAATGATTTTTTGAAGCCCAAATAGTTAAGAAATGGGACATTTTCATAACAAAATATGGTTTATTCGAGGCTGAATTTGTTTTTTCTGTACCTTCAAACTACATAAAGTAATTGCTCCACCACTTTGGCTGCTCCAGCCAATAAGGATGAAAAATACTGAGTATCTGGAGCCACTCTTGGGTACATGTGGAAGGTTTAAAATTACCTATACTTCATGTTTCGGTGCTTGTTTATTCACATGGCTACAAAACAACTTTAGCTCAGCAAAAAAGAACATTCACAAACCATCAACACTTTCATTTTTCATTATTTTTGAAGCTCCCAAAATAGCCTAAGAAAAATCTCCTAAAAAACCTAATTTTAATCCATTTTTCTTCTCCAAACTCTTTTTCATCTCATACACAACCTTAAGGCTCATCCTTTTCTTCTTTCTTCTTAATCCATTGCAAAGCAAGGAAAGAAAGTAAGTTAAAACCAAAAAAAATAAACCAAAAAAAAAAACCAAAAAAGAACCATAGAGAAGCTAAAAAAATTTATAGCTTGGAGTTGACAAAGGAAAAAGAAGGATTTTTGAAGCTTTAAGGTTTTTTTTCCTTTTTTCATTTTTTTTATATTATCATCTTTTCATGTCACCTTACTAAACCCCTTAATGAAATCATGGCCCTTTTGATAGGAAAAACATGAATTTTGGAGTTTGGTTTAAAGGTGTTTCAGTTTGTGTTGCTTTAATGATGTTTTGATGCTTTTGGATGGTAATAGAATAGCCTTTGTTTCATTATCTTAGATTTAACTTTGTGATGTTTTAGGGTGTTTTTATGATGGAAATACATGTTTTTCTACTATGGTAATTTCTCTAGCACATATATCATGACCTATAAATGCCTTTTTCACGTTTATAATGTGTTTTATGATACCATAAGCTTTCTTGACATGCCTATGCATTATTAATGTTGTGCTTCGCGTTCTTAACAAATTGCTAGATAAAATGCCATCTTGACGATGTTCTACCATGCTTTTGTTATTTGATGACATGTTTTGTGTTAGATGATGCTTTGATTTGTCAAGGTTTTATTTTTATAAAACTACAAGTTAAGTCAAAATTAACTTGAAACAATGAGGTTTAGTCCTGATTTAATGTTTTTATTATGTTGATACTTTAATCTTGAGGAAAAATCAAGCATTTGTGTTTTAGACTTAAGGCTTTAGGCAAAATAAAATATGTTTTACTATGCTAAAATATATTTATATATCTCTTTCACCAAATATTTGATTAAATGCCTTATGTTAAGCCTTTATGTTGTGATTCAAATGGCATGGATATTGGATTGTTCACTTGCCTACATAACCTCGAGACTTTGAATGGATAAAAAATTCTACTACCAAGGACCCTTAATGGACGTTTGGATGTCCAAAAACATAATACAAGCTTAAGCTAATAAAATATGTGAGATAGCTTTGTTTTAGCACTAGTAACACTCTGACTTTAACTTGAAAATTGATTTCCAAACCCTAAATGATCATTTTAATTTTTTCAATATTTTTTCCTTATATGGCATAGAAATACCTTTCTAAGGGTATCTTCCTTTCCCTCAGATAGCTCAGAAAATGGAGTTATGATTTTTCAAACTTTTACTGCCTAAAACCCCTAAAATCAATGATCAACATTTTGTTTGGGCCATTTTAGCCTACAAGATTTTTTTATGTACTACTTAAGTATTTTCCCACAAACTATATGAAATTACCTTTCCTAAAAGCTACGTTTGTGACTTTCTGAGTTCGAAGGAATCTGCAATAATTTTTCAAAGTTTGTTGTACCCGCTCTTCCATATGCACTGTTAGTGCTAAACTAAGTCCAACTTAGAAAAATTATTTTCTCCTAGAAAGTGATTTTCCAAGATTTTTCACATATTTTTATTTTTATCGCTGTCGAGTTATCTTTCCAACGATATCTCATATGTCACCTAAAAGCTCTAGATAATCTATAATAAATTCAGGAAGGTGAAACTATCCCCTATTCTTAGTTTTAGGGAAATCAAGCAATTTTCTCGAATCACCTTGTCAAGGCATTCGGATGCCTCAAAATGAGTCAAGCTCTCGCCCTATTAAAATTTTAACTTATGGGTCCATTATGGTTGGATTATGTTCTAAACACTCTCAAAAAATTAATTTTATCCTTTTATGACCCAAAAATATTTCATTTTCCAAAAATTGTCCAATTTTTTATCAACATGGATTTTTCAACTCTAATTTTCAAAATTTCTCCAAAAATCAAATTTCCTTTCTCTTAAGTTACCCTGGATGTTTCAACTGAAACCTTGATTTTCATACCTGAAGTGACTAACACATCCAAACGCATCTTAAAGGTGTCAATTCTGTTATTTGTAGATAATCATTGACAACTACAAGATACATCCTGACCAACCCTCCCTTCTATGTTTTGTGCATTCTATTTTTACACAGTGTTTATCATATTTCTCTACATCTTACTAACACATTTTTCTTCTTGGTGGCAATTTTTACATTCTCATCTTTGACTAAAATTTTTTTAAAATATCGAGTTTCGTGTCAATTTCCTTCCAGTGCTCAATATAGAACACCCTCTTTAAATGAAATCTAGAAATATTTTAACATTTTGCCACTCCTCCAAGTTACATAATGATGTTCAGATTTTCTTAAAAAAAGAAGATCTATTATTTTTAAAATTCATGATCATAAAGTGGATTATATACAAATAATAACAAATTAAAATTGAGAAAACCAAAACTAAGATAGTATATGGCTAGATGGCATCGATTTAAGGCGTAGTAGGGGTGTTAATCCTCTCTCACATGTAATCAACTTGCGAACCCTCCTATCAAGCTCTAGTGTACATAGACCATATAATTGGTCCTTCGAGTTTTGTACTAGGGTGTCAATTTTCCGTTTATACTTTGCCCAAATGATTAGTGACGACTCTAACTTTTCAATCATTTCATGATAATTGTTAAAAAATAGTTGAACAAGTGATTCGTCTTATGATCTCCCACTCCAAATATGAGAAATTCCTCTTTCTCATCTTATCACACCGTAAAATCCTCGACACGGCGCTAGAGGATTGTTTTCATGTCTGGTGTACGCCCCACAAAGAAGGGTATGTTTACCCATCTGGCATCTATATACTGTTGCATTTCATCGAAATTCATTATAGAAAGTAATTCCATGGCTACTCAATCTACCTCCTTATATGCGTACAAATACTTTACGCATTTAACACTCCAGCAAATCTCCAAATTAAGATGGCAATCATATTTGCGAAGCTACTAAGGATTATATGGCATAACCTAACTATTTTCTACAGAAAAGCAGCGTTGGTCAATTGTATAGATTGGATAAGAGTCATTTCCTTGAACTGTGATAGCTGCAAATTGCTTGGGATAATTTCTCTTATAACTACTATTCTTCATACACTGAGCTTACAGGTTGAGTGTTTAACACAGACCATGAATCATATGTTTGATGACTGATTGAAAAAGCTAAGGCTCTTATTCTTAATTTGGAATTTCAGTCTTAACAACACGATTATATTCATCTGGTGTATCTAACTTGTCATATTCATCCACAACGATTAGCATATGTGAATGAGCCAAACCTCGTTTTTTAAACTCAATGACATAACGTACATGACCACTCTTCCAAGAACTCCTTTAATAATGATATAAACCTTGAATTCTTCAAATTTAGAATGAAAAATCCTAGTGAGCAAGTCTGGACGATCTTGAGGTGTCTGACCAAGCAGTATTTCATTTAGAATTTCTTGCCAATTTGGATTACCTGTCATGGTAATAAAATAATCCAACTTTCCAAACTTTTGAACTAATGCCATTGCATCTTGATATCTTTTATTTTTGTCTCGTGGGCTTCCACCAAAAGATGATGGCAACACTATTCTATGCCCCACATTACTTATAATTAGTAAATATTAAAAATGTTTTGATATTATAACTCTATAAAAATTGCTAATACATGATTTTAAGAATTAGATATCTTACTTGAATCCTTTTCTCCTGCATGTAGAGAATCTTGTCGTCTTTGATAAAATTCTACTCGAATTAAAGATTAGTTGTTGGTTATCCATCTCAATCTTCCTGAATGTTTTTTTACAAAATTATCTACATTGTACCATTGCAGAAAACGCCCTTCCAAAAAACTAGTGACTGAGTTGCAGGACGTATCTACAAGTTTTATTCTTCTTAGTAAATTAATAAAAAATATTATTTTATTTTTGACTTTTTTTAAGATACAAATATATTTACCTGTAGTACATATCAATAAAACGGACAACATTTTAGCTTGTGCCCACAATCATCACAGCTATTTATGACCCATCCATGTTTTCCACATGGAAACAAAAAGGATACTGCAAAGAATCGTAATAACATACAAAAACTTTCACATTAATAAGACTACCACTTGTAGTCTCAACTAGTATTTCTCTTCCATTTATACAGCCTGCTTCTTCACCTCCAATAATGACTGCAGCAACCTGAGATGCAATTAGTAAAATATATCGGGGTCGATTAGCAGCTTGCTCTTTGATTATAAGGCTACAACTTTGGAGATCTTCTCAGCGAGACAATCGTCGAAACATTTCCACAAACGGGTTATATTTGTCCAATATACTTTTGATCTTCTACGTTAAATTTCAATCAAGTGTTTCATTTTCAAGCAACTGATTCTCAATTTCACGCTCAGTATCATATATATATATATATATACACATTTACAGAAAACGTGACCTCTCACTACTACTTGGTAAAAGACTATAAATTTTATGATATATGGTTACTTGAGCACGAAACAAATAAATTCCATGATTCCCATCTGGCAGTGATTGATCCAAATCTACTCCCATTGAAGTGAAATCAAAGTTGTGATTATATGATCGTATGTGTTGCCTAAAATTCATTCCCTCTATTGTTTGGTTACTGAACAAATTCAGCATTTCTGAGGCTGCAGGTATCGGTTGCATTTTTATTTTTCCATTTGAGAAATACATCAGCAGTTTCATGGAAGAACAATTATGCAAAACAATGAGGACATAATCTTGGTGCTGGTAATGCTGATCTTATAATTTCGACTGATTCATCATAATCAAGACCACAATTTCTATGTCATCTTCTGATAAAGATGGCAACTGATTGATTGTAGTTCAGATCAATCGGCACTTATCTCTAAAACAAATATTTACTTCTTAATTAGTAATGCTAATTAATTAAGTAACGAATGATATGTAATAATAATTTTTTTATATAAAAATATTCATGTCAGCTAGAAAGTGAAAAACAGTATAATTTTCATCAATATGTTACATTTATGTAAATTTTTAATTTGAATAAAAAAATTACCAAGGAAACTAGTATGGCGTATTTCCTCAGTCCCTTATTCTTGTTGCTGCGAGTTACCTTCAATTGCTATTATGTTGCAGTTAAAAAGTCCATGCTGATATTCTTGAGTTGTAGTAAATTTAATATAATTTTGGTACGTAAGCAATAAAAATGTATGTGTATACGAAGTAATATGGATCTTTATTATTTAGTTTTTGAATTAATAGCCTTGAAATTGCACATGTATGAGTGATTATTACATATAGTAAGAATTTCAGACTTACAGCGAATGTCATTCACATCGAAGGGACCTTAACATTTTCATGTGGAGATAAATTTTGTCAAGAATGGGCTATTCGTCTAACATGAGCTAGTCGCATTGTTTCTGATGCCACCCTTGCTGGTACACTATCTTCCGGTCTTGTTGGTCCCCTCTGTAAATTTTGACTTGAAAAATTGTTCAAATTTATGTTTCTTCTTGCATGATATGATGCTTGTCTCCTTGAAAGTGTAATTGCTCGTTTGTCATCGGTCATTGAGTTTTCTTCTTCGTCTTTGACAAATTCTCCATTGTTGTCTTTGATTTTCGCTCTCACTACTTGGTTGCAATTGTTGATTAGGATGACTCATGATATTAATTCATGTAATTTATAATATTTTGATATTAAAAATAATAATTAATTAAAATTAGAAAAAGATAATGATGCTTTTTGGTTTTTCTATATGTTTCAAGAATTAACAATTAGTTAAAATCAAAATATTCTAATTGCAATGAAAAGTCTATTAAATTAAAAATAACAATTGCTTAAAATTAGAAATACATACAATTTAGTCCAGATTATTGTGCACATTTCCCTATGTTTTTTTTTTTTTTAATTATTATAATTATCTATGCCATACATGACAGTAGCTTATTAGGAGAATAAAACTTTTTTACAAAAATTACTTTCAATAATTTTCTTTTTTCATTTTCTTTTCTAAACAAATAATTAAAAAATATTATTGCAAAACTTTGAAATAATATTGCAACCATCTTATGCTGCCTTTGGAATCCACCGAAATTCTATTTCGATGTGATTCCTTCTTGAATTTGGTGCAAACACACCATACTTGGTGCTTAGATGTCAGGGGTGTGGCACGGTGGATACATTCTCATTTTTCACCGTGCCACAACTCGTATTTACGGCCTTTTATAGGAATATTGATTTTTTTTTTATTTTCGATTTTGTATCATTTTCAATTTAATTCTCAAAGTATGCTTATTTTAATTTTCAATTGAGAACTCGCCACTTCCTATGGCAAGGGGAAAGTATGTTGGGAACTTGCCATATTGGATGGAGAGTTCCCAAAACAATTTTTTTAATTTTTTGCTACAATAAGATGAATGATAAATTTTAGGTTTATACTAGAATAAATATTATAGATTTTTAATTTTTGATATGATATTAATGATATATGATGATTGTTTAGAGTTATTGTGAGTTTTGGGTATGTTGTGTGAGTATGTTAAATTTACTACAAATATAAATATACTAATATTTGAAAATTAGATATAAAAATTTAAACAACTTCGAATTATATATAAGTATAAAATTTTACAATAAAAAATCATTTACTACATTATCATTGATGTAAACTCTCCCCCGAGGTACCAAATTTGTAAGGACATTTGTTACAGATATGGCCTTCATTCCTGCAAAATCCGCAATGCTTTGGTTGGCATCTCTCCCTAAGGTCCATTTCATTATGAATACGACTTGATTTTGGCTGATCTTTTGGATCTTTTCCATTTCTAGATTAGGACACAGTTGTGAACCATTATATTCCAGCCAATAATCTTCATGTCTGATAGGTTGAAACTCATATCGATAGATATTGGATATAGTCTCTAGTCTATAGACATTGTCCACATATAGCATGCAATCTATATGGACATGAGTACAAGCAGCAACAACATGTGAACATAGGTACCTTTGTGCTTGAAACCTTCCACAGTCACACCATCTCTTATTAAGATTAACTTTGTAGTTTGAAGCCACAACTCCTTCCTGTGGATTCTTTAACTCTTCAACTAGGAAATATTGATTTGCTCACGTAAACCTACGAACAAGGTAAGAGTTATCTTTTCTTCGATTTTCTCGTATGGCATCAGTGACAGTTTTGTAGTATGTGTGGCTTGCCTCCGTCATTGCTATCTACTTGTTCCCCATCTTAACAAATAGTTCATCCAACCTAAAATACATTGCTTGGACTAAAGCAGTTATAGGAAGATGACGAGTTTCCTTCAACACTAAATTTATATATTCAGCTAGGTTCATTGTCATATGTCCATAGCGTCTTCCTTCATCATATGATTGAGCCCATGTCTCCCTTGGGATCCTATCAATCCAATCGATCACTTCTACATTTTTTGCACGAAGATTTTCAAAGTACCATTGAAAATGAAGTCGCCTCAACTCATACGCTGTTAAAATTATATGGTAATTTATGGACTTGTAAATAGGTTTTAAAAAAATAAAAATTGAGAAGAGTGTAAAAGATTAAATAATCATAATTGCGAATAAATACTCATGTTAACAACCTGTCAACACAAGTTCTTATTATTAAACCTTCTTATGAACTTAGCTATAATATGCAGAATACAATATACAAAATATGCATGAGGAGGTCTCTATGCACTACCTGAGTCTCTGATGACAGATTTGATGGATTCATGTCGATCAGAAATCAAACAGATGTCAGGTTGTATAACAACATATCTACATAAATTACGGAGAAAAAATGACCATGCCTTCTTTATCTCACCTTCCACAATTACAACGGTAATTGAAACAATATTTCGATTACCATCTTGTGCAATAGCTAACAATAATATTCCTTGGTATTTTCCATATAATAATGCACCATCTATTTGCACAATAGGCTTACAAAATGGAAAGCCTTCAATGTAAGACTTGAAAGTCTAAAAAAGTCAATGGAAAATACGCTTACCTTGCACCAATAGTTAGTCGTTGTATGCAGGTACGGTTTGTAATTCCACTATTGCGCCAAGAACAAACTGTTGCATTGCACCTAACCATTTTGGCAGATCATTATAGGATTTATCCCAATCACCAAAAAGTCAAACAATGACCTTCTGCTTTGCTATCCATGCTTTCTGATAGGAGGTCATGTATCTACACCTATTCGTATATCTGTGACCAAAACTAAAATAGAAATGGCTGGATTCGCTTGGACCAAAGATAAAATGCATGAGCAAATTATGTTAGAATCTAATTTCACATGATCTTGTGAAATTCGTCCAAATGTGCAAGTATAAGGGCCATTGTATTTTCTAATGTCTTAAACTTGTTTCTTTTTTAACAACATTGCCCTTATACTTTAATTGCACCCCGTGCTATACATTTTGCACTTACCATGATACTTGGTTGGCGTAGATTCAACAACTCTATAATCTATGGAGTGCTTGATATTATAGTGCTTGATAGCTAAAAGCACCGCCTCTTTCATTGCAAACTGCATCCCAACACAGAGATCACCAGTAGATGGATTCTAAATTAACAGCATACCTAAGGTATGAGCATATTCTGAAAATTCTGCCATGTGCATTACGTCCAAATCGAGGGTGCGTATATAGGATGTAGGCTAAAACTGATGAAGAAGACCACTACATCCAATAGTATATGACAAATGATGTACGTTGATATTAGCTGGGACATCTGGGTCAAAATCATTGTTGTCATCAAATTCAGCACTCTTCTAGCTCACTAAAGTCTCCAACATATTCACAATAGGGTCCAGATGATTGATCAGGATTGAGATCAACATTGAATGAACTTGGTCATCCATTTTCCATTTCAACACCTCTAATTGGAGACTCTATCATCATAGAGGTGTGTGGTCCATCATCTTCAGTGGTAGGAATTATTGGTGGCACAGATGAATAATGGAAGGATTCAACAAAATTATTCATCATAACCTATACATCAAGAGGAGGTTGACATCCAGGAGTGTCAAATGACCATGACATTTGTGTCTGTATGTTGCATGCGGTAAAGGCCCACCATCATCATTAACATTCTCTAGCTCATCATATAACTCAATTATGCCAACATTAGGAAATTGTTGATGGGCATTAAACATGCATCTCACATCATCGTCATCTTCAACTAGGAAACTCCTATATCGGACACATTCTTTCTCCATAGAAATAAGAAGCCTATACTTGATCTCTGATACTTTTCTTCTGATCTTAGCTTCGATTTTTGTATGAATTTTGGCCTTCGATTCCTCTATTGTGATGTCTTCCTCAACACTAATGCTTTTTGAACGGTCACTTTGGAATGTAACACCTTCTTCGCTGTTGAAAATTTGTCCATCAAAGTAGACAAGTGCGACAAACCTATTGCTCATCTTGTCAAATTCACATTTATCAGGAACCAACAAAAGCTATAATAAAGAAGCACTATCAATAAACTCTACAAACAAATCTCACATAAATTGGAAATAATATGATAATGAAAATGAATGAAAAATGAGAGTAATGAACTAAGGTATTTATAATGGAGTAAAAAAACTATGCATTGGTTTCACTTTTTTTTAACACTTTGTCGTATCATTAGTCATCTTTTTTCTATCATGTCAGAAGGAATCTAATACCTCATACATCCATCACATCTTTCGGGTAACAAGACATGTATTCATCATATCTTTCAGGTTCTAAGAAATTTATTAGGCATTAGTCATTTTTGTTCTGTCATGTCAAAAGGAATCTGATACCCCATGCGTCAGAAGGCCGATATTTACTTGTTAGTGGCTCTGGCCAATAACACCTATCCTCATCATTATCCTTAACATGACTGAAAGAATGTCGGTGATTGAATGATAATCCAAGATCATGTTCTGGTTCGGGATGACTAAATGACATCCTAGGTGTATTAACATTATAAACATCTATCGAAGTAGGTTGCCTCATCCTCTGACTAGCATCCAACGACAGAAAAATAAAAGGTCAACTTTGTTCATAGAACCATCTCATGTATTCATCTGATGGCTTGAAATTATTGTTCATTATTTCAGAGTTAGATGCAATAGGTATATAATGATTTTCCCAATACCGGATCCATATTCTATGCTTTTCGACCCAGTTCTCTGCATGATTACCATGCATGTCAATTTTGTGAACTTTGTCAAGGTTCACTAGTGTTCAAGGGATTGGTTGTTGCATCCCAAATTAACGTAAGACCCTATTCATTGGATTGGTTGTTGCATCCCAAATTAACGTAAGACCCTATTCACCTCGTGCCACTCTACAACTTGATAGCATAGTACTGCCGTATTTGCATGCCATATATGGCTACTTCTATATGCTTCCACTATGAGGCATGCCATTATCTGATTAGAACGATATGGAATCCACAAAAACTACAAACATACATAGAAATTATTACTGAACAATATGGCATATGTAGGGTTAAATGCACATGTACTATGATCAACTACTTTAAAATGTTTACCCTATCAGAGGTGATGCGTTCGAGTCTTCCTCTGATACTTTCGAGCTCGGTTTAGGTGAATCTATAATCTTTTCTACAGCCTCATCTGTTCAAATATATATCAAATTTGTAATAATCTATATGTATGTATAACCTCTACACTAATGCAATATAAGTACTGAAGTTTATTACCTTAATGCGAGAGCATATGCAGGCTGTGCATTAACTCTCAGTGCAAGAAATGGCATCTGATACCAAGCCCATGACTGTAGTAGCCATAAACAATCACCTACGTCACGGGTGCCTTTAGTTGCAGCCCGATAGAGTTCCCTATATAAGATTCTTAAACAAGCTGAACCCCAACTATAATTTTCAGCCGCCCTAAAATCTCACAAAATTAAAAGATACATTACATGAACCCGGTTACTAGATTTATTGGGCATTAACATTCCTCTAATTAAGCATAAAATATACGCTCTAGCGGCATATTCTATAGCTTGTACAGTTGGATTTTGTGGGAGTGTAGCGAAAGTTCTTTCTAACTAAATTATTTTTAGTATTGAGCCTTCTAAACAGTTATCAAGAGGTATCTAACCCAATAATTCAAGGCACATGTCAGGCTCCCCCATGTTATTGCTTCGCTATCAACTGGGAGTCCTAACTAAAGTGCAACATCTTCTAGGGTGATCGTGCATTCACCGCATGGAAGATGAAATATGTGTGTCTCGAGTCTCTATCGTTCAATCAACGCTTTTATTAGTCCAGGCTAATATTATGGGGTTCTAACTAAAACTGCATGGTAAAATCCAAAAGACCTTAGATAGTCCACAATATATGCATTTGGTTCTTCTAAAGCAAATTTTTGCAACTGTAACTCACGATAAAAATTATGTTCAATAAGTAATTAATTTATTAGTTATAAAATTCTAACTTTGTAATATTCAAATATTTGATTAATTAAATTTTAGTACATTAGATAATACCCTTAACAATTTATGAATTTCTTATAGTCTCAATAATAATGATGATAACGATGATGATGATGGTGATGAAGTCATTATATTAATCAAAATTATGCCTACAAGAGATAAAATTTTTGAACATTAAAATAACTTAATATACTAAACTAAATAAACTTCTACAACAAAAAACCTTAATTACAACATAAATAAATTATAATAAATTACATTATAATAAATGATAAAGTACATTATAATAAATTACATCATGATAATAAATAATAAAGTACATTA
>JBBYHL010474663.1:0-13266 GCA_038381835.1 Adansonia madagascariensis | reverse complement strand
AAAGCTATCCTTAATTGAATGTAAATGCATAATTTGATTTTCAAATACTTTAAATATCTGTCAACTATGCTATGTTATTAAACTATAACTTTGGATAAAATTTGAAGATTATTTGTCTGTATTGGAAAAGTAAACTGAGGGAGAGGTATGTAAAGTAATTTGCTTATCATGGAGTATATCATCAAAGCTGGTCATTCTTGGCTTAGTATTTGGACTAATATTTACACATGTAATTTAAGCATAACTTGGGAAAGAAACAACTCATTATCTAGTTCCTCATACTATTATTTAATTAGTTACGAAATTACAAACAATTATATTACAATTTTATATAAGATAATAAAAGTAACCAAAAAATTAAATAAGTATGAGATTCGAAACATTATACCTGTAACATTATATTACTAATTGTTTGGCTTTCTTTTATGCGTAGACTTAATTAGCCTAAATACATACTATTCTTTTAAAATTTACAATTTTTTTTCTTAAATAATTATTTTTTATTTAAGCTTGCTACGGTCCGTTAGCTATTTAAAGGTGGCTAAATAATTGGTATAAAAAGTAAATGGATACAGTAAGTGTCAATGGCTATAAATTGTTTCCCATTTGTCAAATTAAAACTTTATTGTCCAGAGCCAGGGCCGGGGGCGGGGGGGGGGGAACGTGTGAATTCCATGTAGTTTAATCAAGATCATGTCTTTTTGTTGTAGGCTAAAATTATTAAATAACCAATCTTTCTTTAGATGAAGGAAGAATTTGACGCTTGACTATAAGTAACTGACTGTAGCGTGAAGAAATGGAGACTTAACAACTATTGAGCAAAGCTTAAAGCAGCAGACTTGACTGGACTTTCGAACATGTTTTAGGGAGGCACAGGGTGTAAACCAAATATGAATATTCGCGAGCTATTCGAATTTGGGTGATTAGATCGAGTTTGGGTCACTATTATACTCTTTCGATTTGGTTGAACTTATAGATATATATATATATATATATAATATTTCTTCTCTTTTCACGGAACATCAAAGATGAAGTGAACTTGGGTCGTACATAGATCTATGCCTGTGGATCCTTCCTCGATTTATGGACAGGGAGTCATGCATTCGAAACCTAGAACAGGAAGTACAGGTAATTATAACTTATGGTGTTATATTCAGTTATAGGTTTTTCATATTTTCAATTATTGGATTCAATTTCAGGTTTACATACCATTATGTCTATTATCCTCACTGTTCAAACAAGTAATCAGAAAAGCAGGAAAAAAAAAGACTACAAACAAAACAATGAAAAATTAGAAGCCTTCATGCATGCAAACAATTGGATGTAACCAATTTAAAAGCATAAAACCAAAATGCTTAAAGCAATGAATACAGATTTTCTTAATACACTTCATCAAACCCAAAATCCAAGTATTATTTATCAGAACCAAGTGAGAAATCAAGAAAAAGCAGAAAAAACAATGAAAAATCGAAGGCAATGAAATTTAACAGCGAAAGGGCCAAAGATTGGACAATGCATGACGGAGGCTTACCAAAAGGAAGCAAGAACGTATGGAACCAGCATTCCATGATGAAGATTCTTAAAACCAGGAACAAAAAATCCGCGAATAAAAAGAGAATGCTTAAATGCAGAAAAAAATAAAGCCAAATCCAAAATCCAAGAATGCCGAAATGGAGGTTCTCGTCACTTGAAAACAGAAACAATTGCAGATGATGCTTACACAAGCCAAGCCTCCAAACCCAAGCAAAGTCAGAATTCCTCATAAAGAAAACCAAACTCTCGGGAATGCAAAACAAAAACCCAAACCAAAAATCAATCTCCCAACAATACCCAACAAAACATGAACAGAAAGATCAACGTAGCCCCAAATCAATGGGTATATACAAACATAGGCTTTTTTATATAAATAATGATGATTTTTATTAATTTCTCGTAATAACCTATTTTCAAATTAATTTTTAAAATATGCTTTATTTTATTGATATTGAAAACTCGCTAACAAGGGAGGTGAGATAAGTCGACGTTAGGAACTAGCCATCTACTGTGATTAGTTTCCAACAAATTCATCTCGCCATTTGAGATAACGAGTTCTCAAGTATTGCCCTCTCCATTATTTGGAGAGATGGCAAGCATGGCCCTACTAATTCTTTTTGGACCTACCAAAAAAAAAGTAAGGATCATGGACGTACCTTTAAAATTATGAAAGGGAAAGGAGGAAGAGGAAAGAAGGGCTTCAGGCTCTATAAATAGAGCTCGAAGCTCTTTTTTTCATATCAAAGAAAAGAGTTAAAATTTTTTTTTAAGTTTAAATATTCGTATTTAAAAGAATTTTGTATAATTTTTTAAGGTATATTTTATTTTTATTTGTAGGAGTGTTGTTGTAATCTTAAAATATAATTAGCTTTGTAATTTATTATTATAATTTAATTTAATTTTATTGTAACTAAAGTGTTTTTTATAGAAGTTAAAATTTGTTGTTACTGACAAATGTATGATTTAAACTTTTTAAATAAATAATTTGAAATTTAATTTTATAATTTATTATCATAATCAAATTTAGTTTCATTATAATTAAGTTTTCTTTTAGCATTTGAAATTTGTTTGAAAGATTAAGATATGATTTTCATCCTTTTCGAAGAAAAAAATTATCAGATACTTGCATCATGCCATAAAAATTTTACTACTCCATATACATAGATATTTGCACATTTCGACAAGTGAATATTATTATTATTATTATTATTATTATTATTATTAAAGGATCAATTTTTTTAATAACAGAATCATTAAACATTGAACAAAATAAAAAAACAAAATCATTCTATAGAAATAAATAAAAGATTAGCAAAGCAATGAGTATAAACTAAAGAGAGAGAGAAAGCAAAGGAAATGAAAATGAAAAGCTAAAAAAGTTGTACACAATTCAAAAAGGAGAAAAATAAAATATAATCATTTAATAAATAGAAAAAGAATATAATATTTAATTTTAAAATTTATTACAATGTACGTTATCATTTATTATCACGATGAAATTTATTTATGTTGTAATTAAGGTTTTTTATTGTAAAGGTTGATTTAGTTTGATAAATTAAGTTATTTTAATGTTAAAAGAATTTTAATTTTTCGTATGGGCATATTTTCGATTAATATAATGGTTGGTATAATTTCTATTCTTATCATTTATAATCTTCTATATAACATGTTTAGGGTTAAAATTTTTGGTAGATTATTTAAAAATCTATATTTAGGTTAAAATTGATCTTATTTTAAAAAAAGATGCATAATATATTTCTTGAAACCTGAAAGATGTTATATGGAAATTACAAACTGTACAATGGATTCTTTCTAACACAATAAAAAATAATTGACTAATGCTTAGTAAATTTCTTGGAACCTGAAAGATATGACAAATGCATGAGGTATCAGATTCCTTCTGACACAACAAAAAATATTTGACTAATGCCTAGTAAATTTCTTGAAACCCGAAAGATGTAACAGATGCATGGGGTATCAGATTTCTTCTGACACGATAAAAAAAAGTTGACTAATGCATGTAAATTTCTTAAAACCCGAAAGATGTGACAAATGCATGGTGCATCAGATTCCTCCTAACACAACAGAAATATTTGACAAATGCCTAGTAAATTTCTTGGAACCAAAAAGATGTGATAGATGCATGGGGTATCAGATTCCTATTGACACAATAGAAAAAAGTTGACTAGTACATAATTTCTTGGAACCCAAAAAATGAGACAAATGCATGGGATATCAAATTTGTTCTGATACGATAAAAAATTTTTGACTAATACCTAGTAAATTTCTTGGAACCCGAAATGTATGGCAAATGCATGGGGTATCAGATTCTTTTGACACGACAAAAAAAAGTTGACTAATGCATAGTAAATTTCTTGGAACCCAAAAAATGTGACAAATGCATAGGGTATCAGATTCCTTCTAACACGACAAAAATATTTGACTAATGCCTAGTAAATTTCTTGAAACCCAAAAGATATGATAGATGCATGGGATATCATATTCCTTCTAAAATGGCAAAAAAAAGTTGATTACTGCCTAGTAAATTTCTTAAAATCGAAAGATGTGACAAATGCATGGGGTATCAGATTCCTTCTGACACGATAAAAAAAAGTTAATGACACAATTGAGTGTAAAAAAATGTGAAATTAATGCATAGATTTTTTTACTCCATTGTAAATACCCTAGTTCATTATTCTCATCTTCTTTCCAGTTTATGCAAGATTTATTTATACAGTTTATTAATAGTACATCTTTATTCTAGCTTTTGTTGTTTTCTACTAAATATGGATAGTATTAGTACTTGTTTGAGACCTATTTGCATCTTCAGAGCCAATTGTAGGTATTTATTTCTACTTTAATAAGTTAAACTGCTATAAACAAATTTATATTTGATGTTTATATGTGATAATTTGGACGGTATTTGATGGAACTACTATTTGTTTATAGGTGAATTAAACAAGATGAGCAATAGATTCGTTGCACTTGTTTACTTTGATAGACAAATTTTCAATAGTGAAGAAAGTGTTACCTTCCAAAGTGACCGTCCGAAAGCATTAGTGTTGAGGAAAAAATCACAAGAGAGGAATTGAAGGCCAAAATTAATACAAAAATCAAAGCTAGAAATGGAAGAAAAGTATAAGAGATCAAGTCTAAGCTTTCTATTTCTGTAGGGGAAAAATGTGTCCAATATAGGAATTTCCCAGTTGAAGATAATGATGATGTGAGATGCATGTTTGATACTCATCAACAATTTCTTAATGTCGGCATAATTGAGTTATATGTTGAGCTAGAGGATGTTAATAATGATGGTGGGCTTTCAAATATCCATACCACATGCAACGTACTTGCACAAATGTCATGGTCATTTACAGTCCCATATGTCAACCTCCTCTTGATGCACAGCTGTTGATGAATAATTTTGTTGAATCCTTTAATTATTCATCTGTGCCACTAAAGTTTCTACCATCGAAGATGATACACCATATACCTCTTTGATGACAAAGTCTCCAAATAGAGGTGTTAAAATGAAAAGTGGAGGACCAAGTTTATTCAATGCTAATCTCGATCCTGATCAGTTATCTGGACCCTATGGTGAATATGTTGGAGACTTTAGTAAGCCAAAAGATTATACTGAATTTGATGACAATGATGACAACAATGATTTTGACCCAGATGTCGCAGCTAATATCAACGTTCATCATTTGTCATATATTAGTGGAGGTAATGGCCCTCTTCGTCAGTTTGAGTCTGTATCCCATATGTGCACCTTTGATTTGGACGCAATGTACATGGAAAATTTTCCAAAATATGCTCATCCATTAGGTAGACCATCAACTTGGAATCCATCTACCGATGATCTTTGTGTTGGAATACAGTTTATTATGAAAGAAGCAGTGCTTTTAGCTATCAAGCACTACAATATAAAAACTTTGTAGATTACAGAACTGTTGAATCTACGCCAACTAAATATCATGATCAGTGTACAATGTATGGCCTGAGGTGCAACTGAAGTATAAGGGCAACATTGTTAAAAAAGAAGTAAGTTTGGGAGATTAGAAAATACAATGGCCTTTATACTTGTACATCTGGACAAATTTCACAAGATCACATGAATTAGATTCAATATGATTTGTTCATGCATTTTATCTTTCGTCCAAGCAATGATCTTTTCTATTTCAATTTTGGTTGCAAAGATACAGAATAGGTATGGACACAGGACTTCCTGTAAGAAAGCATGGATAGCAAAGCAGAAGGTAATTGTTTGACTGTTTAGTGATTGGGATAAATCCGACAATGATCTGCCAAAATGGTTAGGTGCAATGCAACATTTTGTTCCTGTCACAATAGTGGAATTACAAATTGTACCTACATACAACAGTCAATTAATGGTGCAAGGTAAGCATATTTTTCATTAACATTTTGGACTTTCAAGTCTTGCATTGAAGGCATTCCCTTTTGTGAGCCTATTGTGCAAATAGATGGTACAATCTTATATGAAAAATACAAGGAACATTGTTGTTAGCTGTTGCACAAGATGGCAATCGAAACATTATACCAATTACCTTTGCAATTATAGAGGGTGAGACAAAGAAGGCATGGTCATTTTTCTCCACAATTTACGCAGATGTGTTATTACACAACCTGGCACCTGCTTGATTTTTGATCGACGTGAATCCATCAAATATGTCATCAGAGACTCAAGTAGTACATGAAAAACTCCACATGCATATTCTGCATATTACATTCAATATATTGCAGCTAATTACATGAGGAGGTTTAATAATAAGGACTTGATCAACAGGTTGTTAAAATGGGTATGTATTCGTAATTATGGTTATTTAATCTCTTACAACCCTCTCAATTTTCATTTTTATTAACAAGTTATTGACAAGTCCATAAATTAACATATGATTTTAAAAGCGTACGAGTTGAAGCAACCTTTTTTTGAACGGTATTATGAAAATCTCCGTGTAGAAAATGCAAAAATGGCCAATTGGATTGATAAGATCTGAGAGAAAAGTAGGCAAAATCATATGTTGAAGGAAGATGCTATGGACATATGACAACGAACCTAGGTAAATGTATAAATTCAAAGTTGAAGGCAACTCATCATCTTCCCGTAACTATTATAGTCCAAGCAACGTATTTTAGGTTTGCTAAACTATTTGTTAAGATAGGGAACAAGCATATAGCAATGATAGAGGCAGGCCACACATACTATGAAACAATCACTGATGCCATGCGAGAAAATCAAAAGAAGGCTAACTCCCCCTTGTTCATGGGTTTATGTGAGCAAATTAATCTTTCCTGATTGAAGAGTTAGAAACCCCATAAAAAGGGTGTGGCTTCGAACTACAAAGTCAATCTTAATGAGAGGTGGTGTGACTGTGGAAAGTTTCAAGCACAAAGGTGCCCCTGTTCACATGTTGTTGCCGCTTGTGCTCATGTCTATACAGATTGCATGCTATATGTGGACAATGTTTATAGACTAGAGCCTATATCCAATGTCTATCGACATGAGTTTTAACTCATCGGGAATGAAGATTATTGGCCAGAATATAATGGTCCACAACTATGTCCTAACCTAGAAATACGAAGGGATCCAAAAGGTCGGTCAAAATCAAGTCGTATTTATAATGAAATAGACCTTAGGGAGAGACACAGACCAAAGTGTTACGGATTATGCAAGAATGAAGGCCATAGCTGTGACAAAGTTCCTTACTAATCTGGCGCATCAGGGGAGAGTTCACATCAACGATAATGTTAGAAAATGATTTGTTAAAGTAAAATTTAATATTTATATATAAATCAAAGTTGTTTAAATGTTTATATTCAATTTTCAAATGTTAGTATATTATGTCTGTACTAAATTTAATATACTCACATAACATACCTAAAACTCATAGTAACTCTAAACTATCAACATAAATCATTATGATCATATCAAAAGTTAAAAATCTACAATATTCATTCAAATATAAACCTAAAATTTCATTGTATTTAACTATAATTTAGAAAAATTAAAACCATAATCTTAATATTGCAAGACGAAAAAAATATCAAGATGAGGAAAAAAATATAGTGATGGGAACTTGCCAACTACGATGGCGAGTTCCCAATGGTGATAAAATGAATAACAGAACTCACGCCCTTAGGGGGGTGTTCTTTTCTTTACATTGGGAACTCGCCTTCTGTAGGGGCAGGTTCCCACTTCCCGTTCAAAATTCACTTACTCTGTGGGCGAGTTCTCATTAAACTAAAAATAAGCACATTTCAGAAATTAATTTGAAAATGATGTGTTACAGGAAATAAAAGAATTAAAATAATTTAAACAAAAAGGCCTACAAACATACCTTTCCACTATCCCAACATAGCATTCATATCCAACATTAAGAAAAGGAAAAATTCCCCAAAAAAAAAGAAAAGAAACCATAAATTATTAAAAAAAGTGAAATAAAAAATAATTTTAAAAAGAAAAATAGCAATTATTAGAATTATCAAAATTATTGGTAAGGGGATTATAATTATTTTTTAATGCTTATTTCTTACTTTTTATTTAGGCTCTGTTGTTTGCGACAAATAGTGGGGGTTGATTCCTTACAAAGGGAACCAACCCCTCAACCTAAATATATTATATTTATATATAACATAAATTATATATAAATTATATATATTAACAATATTATTTAAAAAATAATAAAAAATAATATTAACTTTCAAATTATTTTTTAAAATATTAAAAATAATATATTATGTATGTATTATATATAATATGTAGGGGGTTGGTTCCTTTGGTAAGGGAACCGACCCCCCACATACTATATATACATTATATATAATATATAATATATAATATAATACCAATCCTATATTATAATATTATATATAATATATGTATTATATATTATATAATAGATATATAATATTATACATAATATATTTTATATATACATATATAATATGTTATCTACAATAAAAATAAAATATATTTTATATTAGTCTTGAACTACTATTCAAAAATAATAAAAAATAAAAAATATAATCATAATTGAATATATAAGTGACAATAACTGAATATATAGGTGGTTATAACTAAATATACAGATAACTATAACTAAATGTATAGGTGCCTATAAAGAAAGTACATATGACTAAAACTTTTATACTTAATTTTAATATATATATATATATATATATATATATATTGATATATGTTTTAATATGTGGAGGGTCGGTTTCTCTAAAGGGGAACTGATCCCAAATATATATTATATATAAATTACATATATTAAAAATATTATTTAAAAATAATAAAAGATTAAACAAATTATATTAAAATATTGAATTACCATTTAAAAATAATAAAAAATAAAAAATATAATTATAACTGAATATGTAAGTGATCATAACTTAATATGCAGATGCCTATAACTGTATGCATAAATTATCAAAACTAATATATTTAATTCCAATATATATATTGATATGTGTCTCAATATATGAAGGGTTTGTTCCTTTATCAGGGGAACCAACCCTAAATATATATTATATATAAATTATATATATGAAAAATATTTTATATTAAATCTTAAATTACTATTTAAAAATAATAAAAATTAAAATATTTTATATTATTTTATATTAAATCTTGTATAGAAACCAATCCTTCACGTATTAGAGCATACATCAATATATATATTGGAATTAAATATATCAATTTTGGTCATTTACATATTCAATTATAGTTACCTGTACATTTAGTTATGATTATATTTTTTAATTTTTATTATTTTTATATATTAATTTCAGATTTAATATAAAATATTTTAATTTTTTATTATTTAAAATAGTATTTTAAATATATATAATTTATATATAATATATATTTGGGGTTAGTTCTCCTGGTGTAAGAGCGGACTCTCCATATATTAAAACACATATAAATATATATATTGGAATTAAATATATTAGTTTTGGTCATCTGTACATAGAGTTATATGCATTTGCACATTCAGTTATGTCACCTATATATTCTGCTATAATTATTTTGTATTTTTTATTATTTTTAAATAGTAATTTAAGATTTAATATAATTTTTTAATCCTTTACTATTTTTAAATATTATGTTTAATATATAATATATATGTAATATATATTTGGGATCGGTTCCGCTCGCATAAGAATCGACCCTCCATATATTGAAATAAATATTAATATATATATTAGAATTAAATATATTAATTTTGGGCATCTATACATTCAATTATAAGTACCTGTACATTCAACTATTGTCACTAGTACATTCAGTTATGATTATATTTTTTATTTTTTATTTTTAAATAGTAATTCAAGATTTAATAAAATATTTTTATTTTTATATAATAATTTAAGATTTAATATAAAATATTTTTATTTTTACTATATAATATATTATATATTATATATGTATTATAAAAAATATTATATATATAATTTATATAAAATATGTAGGGAGTTGGTTCACTTGGTAAGGAACTGACCCCCACATATTATTTTTAATTTTAAAAAAAAATAAAAATTGATATAAAATATTTTTTAATATTTTATTATTTTTAAATAATATTTTTAATATATATAATATAAATTATATATATATATATAATATATTTAGGTTGAGGTGTCGGTTTTCTTTGTAAGGAACTGACCTTCCATTATTTGGCACAAATAGTAGAGCTCAAATAGAATGCAAGAAATATGATATAAAAAAGTAATTATAATATTTTTATTAATAATTTTAATAATTATTAATTTTCTTGAAATTAGGTTTTTCAGTTTCACCAATTTTTAATAATTTATGGTCCATTTCCTTTTTTGGCATTTTCCCTTAGTAAAAACCCAAATCCACGGCAAAATCCCCTCATTCAACAACCAAAGTACCTAAAATTAAAAGATAAGGACATTCCTTACCTGGCCGAAGAAGGCTGTTTTCAGTTGCTTAATTCAACCTTTAGATTGATTTCGGGGATAAACTTTTTTTTAGTGTTATAGATAATAGTTTAAGAAAATCTTTTGGAAGTTTAACTTGAATCCAAATATGTCAGACAACAGCGATAGGGATGTGATTAATTGCGTAGCACTGAAGCGAGTTATGGCTACCTGCATCCTTGGGCACACATTACTTGTTTCTCAGGCAAGAAAATGGGCCGATTTACAAGATTCTTTGATTGAGGTACTTTGCTGTTTGCCACCTAAGATTCTGGTGAGATGCCGTTGTGTTTGTAAAGGCTAGTATGAAATGATTATTCGTGACTGTGTGCCCAAAATAACACCCTACCTTCCCCTTTTGAGAATTGACACGCGGATTAGGACTTCTCCCATGAATCTAGTAGTTGTTCGAGCGTTAATCCCTCAGGCTGGGGTGGATGCACCACTTAATATTTGATGCTTGGCCTCCTGCGTTCAACGCTGATGATCCAACTGTAGTGCGGCGCCCCCGATTTTTTAAATAACTTTTGTCCTGCTGCAAACGATTTTCTTGACTCCCGCAAAGATTTGATGCTCTACCTACATCCCTCAAAAAATAATTATGTCCTGTACAATCCGAAGGGCAAGCCTGGCGTTTTTTCTGTTCTCGCAGTAGAGGTTCATGGACAACCCAATTTTCTTAGAAATGTTAGCTTCCCCAAAGACAAAGGTATTGTGTTCGTTTTCTCTTCACGGAATTGGAACTGGGCCGAATGTAAGGTGCAACACAACCGTCTGGTTGATAATGATACCTTTACTCTAGTAAAAGATTCAATTAGTTGCACGGAAGGCTATTTAGATTATGTCGACCTCGCCTCATTTTATGGTACGCCATTCAAGATGACAAGGTCAATGTCATTTATGATTACGTCAAGCTCCCAGATGCAGATCACAGAAGAAGAAGCAGCAGCAGCAGCAGGATAGGTTGTATTGGTTCATGTGCGGGACGCCTTCAGCATGCAGAGACCGATGATTTTTTAAGATTAATGCAAATTTGGGTGCTTAGTGCTGAAAGCATTGAATGGATTTTGATGCATTAATCTGTTGGCCTCTAGGCATTGAATAGCCATCCTCAGCTAGTTGAGCTGCGGACCACGTTTCCAGCAGTAAATGCAAAATTCCAGCCTCTAGCTTTTGATCCCGTTTCAGATGCTGTATCTTTTGGACTCCAAAGCTTATTACTACAAATCTCTCAATTTGGTTTCATTGCAAAGGCCAAATGCCTGAACGATGAACTCAAACATCCACCGCCTAATGCCTTCCCTTGCACTCAATGCTTGGTCCCTCTAGCGCTTACCCCTCGTTCGGAGACAAGGTCTGATCAGAGAAAAAATAAATAAATAAATAAATAAAATAACGTTTCTTTGTTCGTAGAGAATTCTAAAAAAGTAAAATAAATAAATAATTATTAAAAAAATATGAAACCGAAAAAAGTAATTTCAAAGAAAGAAACTGTAGTTATTAAAATAATTAATAAAAAGATTGTAATTACTTATTTATCTTTGTTCTTGTTTGTTGTTTCTCTTCTTTACATTATATCTTTTTAAGAGGAGAGTCGGTTTCCCCTTGATTAGAACTAACTCTCGCCATAGTATATATAAATATATATATATATATATATATCAATTATACATATTCAAAATAATATTTAAAAATAATAAAATATTAAAAAATATTTTTATTAAATCTTATGTTACTATTTAAAAATAATAAAAATATAAAAATATATTTTATATTAAATCTTGAATTATCATTTATAAATAATAAAAAATAAAAATATATTTCGTATTAAATCCTAAATTACTATTTAAAAATAATATAATATAAAAATATTTTATATTAAATCTCGAATTACTATTAAAAATAATAAAAATTAAATATTTTGTATATTAAAAATAATATATATTATATACTAAAAATAAAAATATTTTATATTAAATCTTAAATTATCACATATTGATATATGGGGAGTCAGTTCCTTATAAGGGAATTGACTTCCCCCTTTTATATTATATATAATATAAATTTTATATATTAAATATATTATAATAATATAAGTTATTATGTATTTATATATTATATCTAATATATATTTTATACATATTACATACATTATATCATTGTTAGTGTAAACCCCACGAGCCAATTGCTATTACTTGTAAGACACTAGCATTTAGTGATTTTATATAAAAAAGTATTGTATTTTATTAATGTTAAAAAGGTATTTTTTTTATCCATAAGACTGTTATTTGATAATTGTTATGAATATGTTAGAAAGATGAAGCCCATGAAAAGCTTGGCTTTGCAAAAAAAAAAAAAACTATAATAAGTTATAATTATGAGATCTTTATGCATCAAAGTCGTATTTTAAAAATATTCATGGTCATCATATTGTTAAGAAAAAGCATTGACAATGTACAAAAACTGGTATACGTTAAACCTCCATGCATTTGATGCATGCAACTCATCTTATAAATTAAATTATAAATATACTTGAGAATAGCAAATGGGTGCTTATTAAGTATAGCAAGTTCACTAAACATGACCCACTGTGAGGGTTCCATTCGGTATTTCGCTCAAATGTCTATGAAAATACTTTCACTTATTAGTAGTGTGAGTGATCAAGTCATCTTATATGTAGAGTCTCATACTTAGAGATTATCATGAACGGATCCACAATAGATAGATACTTATGATAGGGTGCTTTTGGATATGATATGAAATATA
>JBBYHL010474662.1:0-48933 GCA_038381835.1 Adansonia madagascariensis | reverse complement strand
TCAAAACTTGGATTTGTATTTCTATAAAATTCATGCATTAAAAGGGGGTTATATCGAAATAGTGATGAGTTAAGATCAAAAGAACCAAAACTGAGATAAGACATAGCTAGTAAGGTACCAATTTCAGGCGTCGCGAAGATGTTCGTACCTCATCGTGCGTAACTAACTCCCGAACCCAAACGATGAATCTTTGTACTACGTAGACCACGAGATCGATGTTTTGAGTTTTGTAACTCAAAACATAGGTGTCAATAGACATCTGGTCATGCCTAGCTCGAAATGATTGGTAGCGACTCTAAGCGTTGGCCACTTTGTGATGGTCATCCAAGACCAATAAGGTGAGCGATTCATCTTATGGTCCCCCTCATTGTATCATGAGTCGAGAATCCGTACTTTCATTCTCATGACATTGTGAAAGAAAAGTCTCGATTAAGAAGACATTTCCTAGTCAGAAAAATATTTTAATTCGTATACATCCATAGATCCTCGAGGATCTACCCTGGGGCAAGTTGTGACAATAATCAACTTTTCTTCTTTCATATGATAAGGAATCTAATTCCTTTCAAAATCCATGCATTAGTTATATTTTTCTAATTCCAATAAAAATTCATCCATGTATTAGTCATATCTTTTAGATTAAAAAAAACAAATCCACGAATTAGTCATAACTTTCGGGTTCCAAAGGAATCCATGCATTAGTTAATTTTTCTTTTTTCATATTAGAAGGAATCTGATTCCTATCAAGAATCCATGTATTTGTCATATCTTTCGGATTCCAATAAAAAATAATCCATGCATTATTCACATCTTTCGATTCAAAAAAATAAATCCATGCATTAGTCACATCTTTTGGGTTCCAAAAAGTCCTTACATTAGTTAACTTTTCTTTTTTCATATTCAAAGCAATCTGATTCCCATCAAGAATCCATGCATTAGTCACATTTTTTAGATTTTTAAATAAGATCAATTTTTAAATGTATAGATATATTATTTTTAACTATAAATATAGAATTTAGATAGAATGTCAACATGTTCCTAATACAAAGTTGTTGGGATGAAATGTTTGAACCTTATTTATAGAAATGATATAAATGATAAAAATATATAATATAGAAATAATATAAATGATAAAAATAGGCATTAATATTATTAGGATTTAAAACTACGATTAAACATTTTTTTACCGAAATAGGTCATTAGGATTTAATTCCTAAATAGGCCATTATCTGGGTTCAGGTCAAAATTGATAGGCCTACTTAAAGATATAAATTTTAATGTTACATTTTAATCATTTTAATTATTTTGGGTTCCCGAGTGTTAAACTCAATTGACTCGAACCCTAAAAATAGAAATAAAAATATATATTTATATAAAAATAAATTTATAAATATATACATAATATAATATATTAATATAATATATTCTTTATTATAATAAAATATATAAATATAAATAAGAAAATCGACCTATAATTAGGAACTTGCCCTCAATGCCAAAAATTGGCTCATTTCAGGAATTAATTCTGAAACGACCTATTTTCATAATTAAAAAAATAATAATATTATAACAAAAAAGCCATCAAATCATATTAATCAAAATAAATATATTTTATAAAAATAGTTTATTGAAATTTAGAATTTTTATTTAGATGTATATAGATTAAAAAATAGTATTTAAAATTTTAAAATAACAATGTAATTAATAAAATATACCTTACTTACATTAGCTCCTCAAAGTATAGAAAATATAAATACATATTTAGGCCTTAGTTTATCCTAATTCTCATTTTGGTACCTAAAGAATTTTTTTTGTTAACTTGGTACCTATACTTTAAGTTCATCTGAAACTTTGCACCGAAGTCAAATTCCATTAAAAAGAGCTGACGTGGCTTTTATGGCCAATAATACTCGCCTATTCATCCAAAAAAGCCGCGTTAGCTTTATAATTCTTTTCCTAGTCACCTTCATTCTTATTTACTAAAAATATGTTAAAAATAAATTTATTTTGTAGAAATAAAAGCTATTAAAGCTACTAGTCCTCAAATCCCAAGAAAGCCAAAAGAAGAACAAATTAAGAAAGGTTACTTTATTCCTTCAATTCTTACCCCAAAAAAAATCTAAAAAATTTTAAGCTATGAAATAATTACACAAGCAGTCAAGCATGAGCCATTTGCAAGATAAAGAGACAATGTTAAGGTCAAGATTCAAGACAAAGAAGATATCTCACTAGACCAGCAGAGGTTGGTTTTGCCAGAATGTAACTTGATGATGGTTGTACTCCTATTGACTATAATATTCAGAAAGAGTTAACCTTGCATCTGTATATGAGATTTTGTGGCGGCATTATTGAGCCTTTATTAATGGCATTGGCTAGAGAATATGATCAAAACAAGATGATCTATTGCAAGTGTTATATTTGTGTCACAGCCCACGTATAGGTCCATTCCCATTTGAGGGGGTAGACCATGCTCACTCCCATACACCTAAGGGACATGTGCAAATGGACTTCCCATACCAGCACGAGGGTGTGGGTGGGAGTGCTAATTAGGCCATTGAAAAGGTAGCAATATCAATCCCACCAGTGGAAGGCTCTAGAATGCCCTAGAGATCACTATTAAAGTCTAGTAGTAGTGGCACATTTGGAAGGTTCTAACCCATATGAGATAGTGTTGGCATGCAGGTAGGCTCTAAAAGCATCCAGAATGCACTAAGCATGCCAAATAGGGGTAGGATAGCCCTAAAAGATTCTATAGTGACCTCCACATAGCGCTGCTAGTCTAGCATGCCCCAAAAGGCTCCAAAAGGTCTTAGATACACCCCAACAACTATAGTCAACTAATGTACATCATTCTAGATGCATTGAACTAGCCATACACTTGGCCCATTTTACACAAAATGTTATAAGAGGGCTTTGGCTACAAATAAAAGCCACTTCTACACCTTTATTTTGTGTAGAGAAGCATCCTGAGTGTACACTTTTGAGTAGGAGTAGTATACAAGAATTCTTTCCATCTTGTCTTCGCTTTTCTTCATATTTGAAAAAGCCATTTGAAAAAGCCACAAAATAATCAGCAGTGCTATTCTAAGTTCCTTAATCATCCCGTTTACCATCTTTAACTAAACAATAGACCTTTGCTCACTGAATTTATATGTAAATAATTTGGCCAAAAAAGGAGTGCAGAGTTATAAAAATACAAACAACTCATGCAAAATTCGAAGAAATAAATAATAGAATGATAACAATGTTAGTTAAGTACATTAAGGCAATCTTGTAAAATTGAATATTTTGCAAATAAGATAAGATAAACAAGAAACTTGTTTAAATTTCCCAACTAATTAAATATTTCAATGTGGATCCATACCTGCTAACATTTTCTCATCATATTAGATATCTATACTGGTGTAGGGTAGGAATGAAAAAGATAGCAAATAATAGAGAAATAGATGACAATTAATTAAAGTAGGATAGATAGATTAAGGTTTTTTAAAGAAAAACCTTTTTGATTGGATATTGTTAGAAACTAGAATAGGCTTCTTAATTTCTGTTTGTTTGAATACAAGTAATCGTTAGGTTTAGAATTCAAAAGTAAAATCCTTGATAAAAAAGGAAACAAAAAATATGTTGGATCCTAGATTAAAAAAAAACTAAATATTTCTAAAACCAAATCCTTTAACTTAAAATAGCTAATTTACTTTATTTAAGTAGTCTTAGTATTTGCAGATTCTTTACAGTTATCTATCTAAAAATTAGGACTAATTTTTTAACACTCTCCCTTAAACTAGAAAATGGGTGTTTTTTATTCCCAGCTTAAAGATAATCTCCAGGAATTATACATATTTAATCTTTTTTTGAACACATTTGCTAGTTGTTTTTCAGTAGTTAAATATGATGAATAAATCAATACATTATCTAGATTTTCTTTTATAAAGCATTTGTCCATCTCTATTTGTTTAGTTCTATCATGTGGCACATAATAGTGTGCACTGTTTGATACGAATTTATTATCATAATAAAGTCTCATAGGTTCATCCTCTTTAATCTTTAAATCATCTAAAAGCATCTTTGGCTAATGTAATTCACATATACCTTATGCCCTTGCTTTAAATTCTGTCTTAGCACTTGAAGTAACCATTATATTCTACTTTTTACTCTTTCATGTAAAAAGGTTATCCCTAAGAAATGTGCAATACCCTGTAGTAAACCTTCTATTAGTTAGTGAACTTGCATAGTCTGCGTTTGTATAGGCTTCTAAAAACACTATTGTATTCCTTTGAAACAATATTCCTTTCCCAAGATTAACTTTTAGTTAGTGTAAGATTCTATAGATAGCTTGTAGGTGAACTTCTTTTGGCTTTTGTATGAACTGGTTAATGACACTTACTACATAAGTTATATATGGCCTTATATATGAGAGATAGATAAGTTTCCTAACTAACCTCTGTTATATTTCACTATTCATAATAAAGTCGTTTGTTGCTTCCCCAAGTTTATGATTTGGGTCGATTAGTGTACAAACAAGTTTACATGCCAATTTTTCTATTTTTTTAAGAGACTAGTAACATATTTCTACTGTGAGATGAAGATACCTTATCTAAAGTGTGCCACTTCAATTCGTAAAATATTTTTAATCTTTCTAGTTGTTTGGTCTTAAAATTTTTAATTATACACTACTTTAGAGACTCTTTTTCATGTTCATAATCCTCAGTCACTATAATGTCATCATAGATACTAGCAAATTGGTAACTCCCTTTTTTTTGGAGTGCTTAATGAATAAAGTATGTCTCTCTAGCTTTGCTTATATGCAGTGGCTAAAATCACCTTGTACAAATCTCCCAACCAGGCTCGTAAAAATTGTTTAAGGCCATACAATGCTTTCTTTAGTCTACACACCTTATTATTTCTTAAATTTTCTCTAAACCAGAAGAAGCATCCTTATTTATCTCTTTTTTCTAAATCACTATAGAGAAATATGTTCCTGAAATCAAATTTTTATAGATCCTAACCAAAATTGGCAACCAATGATCACAGAACCCTCACTGTATTCATCTTTGCCATTAGGGCAAGTGGTTCTTTCTAGTAATCCACCTTATAAGTTTGAGTGTAACCTTTAGCCACTAGTCTAGCTATATAACTTTCAAGTCCTCCATCTACCTTCTACTTTAAAGAGAAAACCCATTAACACCCCACTGGTTTATTTCTTTTTTCACAACTCTATAATCTTCAAAGTTTTATTTTTCTCTAATGCATCTATTTTTATTGTCGCGTCTTTCCTCCATTCTTCTTAAACAATGCTTCAGATAGAGTTTTAGGAACTAAAATTATGTTTAGACTTGCAAGAAATGTCTTATAAGATGGTGATAATCTATCAAAGAAAAAAAAGATAATAGGTATGAGGGATGCTCAGTACATTCTTTTGGCTTTTTCCTAAGAGTAATTGGTAGATAAATATCTCCATCTTCATTTTCAAATAGTGTGTTTTCAACTAGAGAGATAGGTTAAAATGCTGCAATTACCTTATTCTTAGAATTAGGAAAAAAATCTTAGACTTATTTTAGTTTAAGAATTTGAGCTCGTCCTCTTGAACATACATGTTTATATCTCCAAGTATCATAAATAGGTTGTGACTGTGGCTGGATTTAAGATGATGTAGTAGGTGTAGGTAGATATAGATGCTAAGATAGGTGTATGTATAGATGTAGATGCTTAGGTAAGTGTTTATATTGGTAAAGTAAGAGTAGATAAATATTGGCGATCTAGAAGAAAATTATCTCTATCATTGTCTTCCACCAGTGAATTCTCCCCAGAAGATAAGGTTGACTGAAGTAAAGTTTCACCTCCATAAAAGTGACATATACTATAACAAAGAATTTTTTATAGGTGGGTGGTAGCATTTGTATCCTTTTAGAGTTAATGAATACTCTATAAAGACATAATTAATGGCCTTAGGATTTAGTTTTCCTCCATTATTATTATTATAAATGTGGACAAATGAGGTACAACCAAATACCATAGTTGAGACTATTTGAATAATTTATATCAAGGTAAAATTGGTAAAGTACCTATAATGGTGTCTTAAGCTTAAAGGATTTGGAAGGTAGCCTATTTATGATCTAAGTAGCTATGAAAATAGCTTTTCCCAATATGTTTTGGTATATTTTGTTGAAATAATAGGGCTTGGGTAGTGGCAAATAAATAGCCATTTGTCTTTTTAGCAACTCTATTCGTTGTAGGGTATTAACCGATGATAACTCATGAATAGTCCTTTTTCTTTGGGAATAAAAAGATAAAAATTGGTTGAAGTAATCCTTAGTCATCGTTGTAGCTTTTTGATTTTCACACAACTAGTTTTGGACCATATTATAAAAGTTAGAAAAATATAACTCACATATGACTTGTTTTAAGTAAGAAAATCTAAGTACTACCGAGCTACCATAAAAAAAAAAAAAGTAATTTCATATTCATACCGATAGATGCATTAATTTACCTCTAGGGTAGAAAGGTAAACCGCCCACTGCTCCTACTGCTACCTCACCTTTGTGCCCCCCTGAAACGTGGTGGCCAACAGAAAAGAAAGATTTTCTTGTATAAAGTCAGATTCTAAAAACCAGGGATTATAATGTGATAAAAACCTACTTTTAAAGCTGTGACTCCAACCCTTTTATCCAACAAAGGCTGAAGCCCCGGAAATGCTTCTTATTCGAAAATTGAGTCCTAGGGCATTCATCTATAAAGGACATAAACTACCTTAGACCTATTACATTTGCAAAATTAGAGAATCCTTAAATGTCAATATGAATCAAATAAAAGGGGTGGAATTTCTTTTACTGCTAATAGAAAAGACACACTTTATGCTTTATAAACTCACACAAATCACAATGCAATTCTTTGATATCTACCTCTTTAAATGAAAAAGAAACATAGTTTGCAATATCCTAAATGAAGAATGACCAAAACAATAGTGGTAGAGCCAAATGGTATCCTTATTAGAGGAGAATAGAAAAGATATGGATGAGCAATCTCTAACACTTTTTAATGGACTTACTGTTTCAAGATAGTAGAATCCATCTTTCTCCTTAGCCAGTCCATTCTTTTTTCCCCTAGTCTGATCCTAAAAAACACAATAAGTAAGATAGAAAATAACATTACACTTTATTCCAAGGATAATCTTTTAGATAGATATTAAATTAATAAAAGGTTAGGAACATGAAAAACATTTTTAAGGACAAGCTATGAAGTAATTGAATGTCCCCTAGGGCAACAACTGTAGTGAGTGAACCATTTTTTACTAGGATTTTTCTTTTGCTAGGACATGGAGAATAAGTATTAAATTGTAAGGATGAGTGAGTCATGTGAGTAGTAGCTACTGAATTAATTATTCAGGAGTTGGAGATTCTATCTCTTACTTGAAAGTGTTAGAGATCATGTCCCACTTACTTTGGACATCACTAAGGCTTCTAATAGATTTTTGAGTTTTTTAATTCTCTGTTTGTTAAATTTTTCTTAGTTATGGAATTGCCTATAAATCTAATTATCTTGCAGTTAAGTGAACTTGGTTTTGAACCATTCTTTGTATTCTTTATGACCTCATTCTTGACTTCTAATGGTAGGCTTGGCATTTAATTTCCCACATTTTGCTGTGGTGTGCCTTAGTTTTTGTAATAGGCACACCAGAGAGTATCTCTGTCGTCTCTTTCTGAACTCCTTAAAATTTTGTATGAGTCTACCTTCCAATATCCAAGATTGGTAGTGCTTGTCTTAGTAACCATAGCTAACCTATCATGAGCCGGACTTTCCACTTTAACTATTTAATGGCTTTTTTTAGCTCAAGTTAAAGATATAGTTTCATTAAGAAATATACCTCTCCTTTGCCAAGAATTTAAGCCCTAACTTAATCAAAGTCAACATTAAGTCATGCAATAAAGTCATAAACATAGTCATTTTCAATGAAACTCTTTAAGATTGCAACATCTTTAAGGTAGTTTGTTTTGATATAATGATAATGGTCCAACTTTTGCCATAAATTTTGCTATGAGTTTACATATTCAGTCACTAATTTATTACCTTGCTTTAATGCACTAATCATGATCTTGATCTCATAGACTTGTGCTACATCACGAGCCTTAGAGTAGATCCATTGGGAAACATCACATTCCACCTTAAAAAGTTGTCCAAGCATAAGGCTTATATAAAACAAGAAGAAATGAATTAACCTGCATTGAATTAGAGTTGCCTTGAGATTTTTTGATTTGACACATAGTATCATAGCACAAAAAATGCAATATCTTAACTGTAATTCTAGTAATATCAATTGGTTTTAAGCTAGATTAGGTTAGTATCCGATGCTGTAAGAGCTAAATTTTCTTTTAGGGTAAATCAATCCACCTAAGGTTGTTATGTCTATTTCCGTCACCAAATAGGGTAACCTCACACCACTTTCTTTTTAGTGAACTGAAGTGATCAAGTAATAGAGGTAAAGAAGAGAAATCCCACTTTTGACTTTTTTAATGTTATTTTATTTTTAATTATTTAATTTATTTTTAACATAAATAATATTTAATTACTTAAAAAAATATAATTTTTAGTATATTTTATTATTTAATGCAAATGTAATTTTTATAGTATATTTTTATGTAAATATATTTTTTTAATTATTAGTCAACATAAATATAATTTTGTTTATATTTTATTGTTTAATATAATTTAAATTATTTAGTTTATATATACACATTTTAATCAAATGTCCTTAATAATGTTTTTCTATTTTTACTTTCACTACCACTGTTTGTTTTGAATCCAAACATGTATCCTATCACTGATTTTAATCTCACCATTATCATAATTAATCTCAATTGTTTTCAATCTCACTGGAGCCAATCTCATTACCCATCCTTAGTATTTTCGTTGAAAAAAATTAAGTTAAAAAAATAATAAAACAAATGAAGTAAAATTTAATAGTGATCCATAACCATTTATTAATATTTTAATTTTATTCATGGTCTTTAAAAGTTGCATTGATTATTTATGACCTTTATTAGTGTTCATTTTAATCCTTTACCTTTAAAATTACAATTATCATCTTCGACCTTTGATTATTATTCCATTTTCATCTACAACTTTTAAAAATTTAATATATCAATCCATACACTTCCAAACATTTATCGTTCATCCTTTTATTAGTTAAAGTTAAAAAAATTAGAAATATTCAAGTACATATTAATTTTTAAGTCATGTGACATGACGTACACATGTTAAGATTTATAAAAAGTTAGCATCATATGTCAATTATTTTTTGTGTTTTAAAAAATATTTATATTGTTTTAATAAAATTTGTTTTTATGTGAAAAATAAAAAATGATATTAATAATTTGAAGAAGTAAAAATTAAAAGCAAAAACTAGTTCTAAAGTCATTAAGCTCTATAATTTTTAAAAATACATTTTATGTTCTATGTTTTATAAATAAAATCTTTTTTGAAATAAATTTATCTTTATGGATACAATGACGAGATTTAGAAGAAAAGTAAAAACAAATATGAGTCTTTTGTAAAACTTCTTTTAGAAATTGATTGCAAATATTAATTTGGAAAAAATTGGTAATTAAATCTTGAATAAGTATTGAAGAAATAATTTTATTTTAACAAATTTAAGACTATTAAATAAAAGTACATAGATTTTACATAAATATTTAGAAATCATAAAAAATAATTGATATACATAAAATTGATAAAAATTGGCATATAATGCTATCATGTAGGCATCAGGCCATGTGGCTACATCGATATTTTTGTTTTGTTTTTTTAACTTTTGACCAAAAAATGGACGAATGATGAATTTTTGAAAGGTTTTGAAAGATAAATATAATTTTCAAAAAGTCATAGATGAATTAGTGTAACTTTTAGAAGTTATGATGAAAATAAAAATATTGGGTGAAAATGTTATAGGTGAAAATGAAATATTGATGAAAGGTTATAGATTATCTAAAAATTTACTCGGAGCAATGTGATCTAAAAAATTTTAAATGTTTCATATTATCATTAAAAATATTTTTGAAAAATTCAAACATCTTAGAAATGTGAGAATAATAAAATCGTTTTACTCAAAGGTTTGCTTTTTAACCATCAAACTTTTATTTTCTTTGTTTTCTTGTTTGAATTGTCACACAAAATTTTAATTGTAAAAATTATTTTTTTCTTTCATTTAGTATTCAAGTTATGATAAAATGAAGTTTTTGATTTTAAAGCCAAATGATAAACTACTTGAATCATGCAGGTGGAGGCGCCTAATTGGTGGAGTTCACTTTCTTTTTGTCATTTAAAAAAAAAAAGTCAACTTGGCTTAGAGCTAGGTCTAATTTTAACAACATATGAGAATAATTCCTCAATGGTATAATAGGTAACAATAATTCCTAAAAGAGAAATAAAAATTAAAAAAATTTAAGAAAAATATTGTAAAAACCAAATAACCTTAGCAAACAAACATTCATTTTCCCTCTATCAACCCCTTTCCTTCCTCCTAAACTATACCCTATTATGTCTTCCTTTTTGTCTATGTACATAGTTTTATCTTAATATCAAGCATTTTCTTTTTTTATCTTTAATAAATATTTTCTTTTTTTTGTTGTCTTCTCTAGTGTTGTTGCCATTGTGTTTTGAAAAAAGTGGAATAAGTTGCTCTTCCATTTCATTTGTATTTCCTTTCAGTTTGTGTTTGATAGCCATTTTCATATAGATATTACATTATTTATTGTTTGTTAGTACCCATATAAGAAGTACATTTTTTGGAAGAATGTACATATTGTTATACTATATATACATATAGCTTAACTTGTGTATTTGAAGCATTTCTTATAAAATTGTCTTGATTTTAAGTTGTTTTTAATAGCAAAAATTATATATATTGTTTAAAGATTGTTTAAAAATTGTACGTATAGTGTATTTGCACAAATTGTTTTAACGATTGTACATATAGTGTAAGTGTGTCTATATGTAGTTATACAATATGTACATATGTTCAAGTGTTGGATACGAAACTTCCTAACCTTGTTGCATTATTCTTAAAGCATTTAATTTGTCTAAACATATTGTTCAATCATTAACCCTTATTTACTTCGTAATTCTTTATGCACATTAACCCTTATTTATATTACATTGTAAAAACATATTTTTTGATCATTATAAAGTTGAAATGAACCAATAAAGCCCTAATAAAAGGGTTTATTGTTATTACCATATTGATGGTAAGATCGTCATTGCCAGTGGCAACTTTATAGAATATCATGGTAGAAGAGCAATGGTTGTCATGATCGAGGAAAACACTAGTTTTAAAGAATTAGTACAACAAGTTGTGAAAAATTAGAGGAGAGTGTTGATGGTCTTATATTTAGATATACAATAGAGTTTCATAAAACAAAGTTAATTGATTTGGTGAATAATATTGGTTTGAAAGATTTGGTAAATTTTAATGATTGCTTCTCCAATTTGTATATAATTCAAAGTTAAGTAATCAAAATTAGGAATAACAATGGCATAAATACTATGCATTATCACAACATGGCCTGGATACGAATCTTAACCAGCCTAACTTAAAATAGCGGGTGTGCCTCTCATTCCTATATTATCATTATATATTTTTTTATTTTAGGGGCTATATCATTATTATTTGTTCTTATCATTTGTTTTTTGTTTGGGGACTGACCTGTGGAGATGAATTGTTTACTCGACTTAACTTTAGATAGTCATTACGAAGTGGCTATTTTTTGGATTCGCCCAAGTCCTTTTTCCAATAATCCTAAATATTTGAGATTGAGAACTTAATGGCCACCTTTATTGGGAATGATCTTTTTCAGATGAACCAAACATTTTCAAGACCTTTTTAGTAATATTTAAATGGTAGTATGTTCACGTGATACAAAAAGTCCTATTTTGATCTCTAATTTTGGATATACAAGATGAATATTTGAGAGAAAAATTAATTTTTAATACTTTCTTGTCAAATTTTGGAAATCTAATTTTATGGATGTTATCATGGACAAATTTCTCATTTTTAGGAAATTCTGAGAATTTTTTGTCAAATTAGAGAAGTTGATTGTTGTATATTTTTACAGACACCGTTGTGGTATTTATTCCAATTTGCACTCTGAAAAATAAAAAATGTTCAAGGAAAAATTTGTATCGACATTTTTCATCACGAGGTATCAAGTTGGAAATTTGCCAATTATTTTTGAATTTCTCAACATACCATGAGTAGTCTGCTCGCGAATTTTTCGGTAAAGATTTGCTTCAGATTTTGGATTTTTATCTTTACTATTTTATAAATTAATATTTTGAATAATATGTTGTATTTAATTCATTTTATATAAGTTTTAATGTATTTTTTGAAATTTTCTCAATTTTAAAATATAAGTTTTTCTTTCTCTTTAAAATTTTAGATGAAATTTTCTCAAGTTTTGAACTTCAAAATTCTTTAAATATTTTAATTTAATCACCATTAAATCAGTTTTTTAAAATTCATTTTATTTTATGAATTTTACATTTTTTACAATTTTTTGGTTTTAAAAATATGGAGTTTTGCAGTCCGTAAATTTTTCTGGTGAGATTTTTTTCGAGCTTATAAATTTTAAAATTCTTTAGATATTATTGTTTAATTAATATTAAATCAGTTTTGAAAATTTCATTTTATTTTATGAGTTTTGCATTTTTCGTTATAATTTTTTGTTTACGAAATACAGAGTTTTCTACTCTATAAAATTTTTGATAGAATTTTTTTTGAGTTTATAATTTTTAAAATTATTATTTAATTCAAATTAATTCAGTTTGTAAAAATTCGATTTATTTTAGAAATTTTGCATTTTTTACGTATAATAATTTTTTCAGTAAAAGTTTTTCTCGTAAAATTTTGTTTGAGTTTGCTATTTTTGATGTTTTTTATTATACATAAAAGTTATGTTTATTATTAAAATAAATTAAATTGATCATATGAAATTTTATTTCAAATATTTTATTTTTAATTTTTTATAATTTAATAATTCTAATTAATTTTTATTGTATAAATTTACATATTATATATAAATATAACTTGAAATGCTCTTGCAATGGATGATGTCATGAATGACCAAAGCTATAAAATGACAAAATTAATAAATTTAAATCAAATCAATTTTAATTTAAATTAAATCAATTAAAAACTAATTATTACATGAAAAAAAAGTCAAAATTGGCTAGGAAAACCTATAAGGCTTTCGGCCTAAGTGTCAATAAAATGCCAATATGAAGTTTTCCTTGAATATTTTTGATTTTTTAGACTGAGCATTGATATAAATACCATACTGGTATCAATAAAAATATGCAATAGTCAATTTCTCAAATTTTATGAAAAATTCTCAAAAAATTCCTAAAAATGAAAAATTTGACCTTGATATCTTTGGCAGAGATAGATTTTCAAAATTTAAAAAAAAATAATAAAATATATTTTTTCTCTTAAATGTTTGTCTTGTATATCCAAAATTAGAGATCGAGATATGACTTTTTTTGTCACGTGAACTTAAGCCTATTTAAATAGGACTAAAAAGTCTTGAAAATATCTTGTTCATCTGAAAAAGATTGTTCCCAATGAAGGTGGCCATTAAGTTCTAAGTCTCGGATATTCAAGATTATCAAAAAGAAGACCCGGACGAAATTAAGTGTTTACATTGCTTAGTTTCGAAGTGCATCAAAATGCTATGCTAAAAGTACTCATTTAGGCTTATGTCTCGCAAGTATTTCTGTCAATAAGCTAGATCGTTTAGTGAACTATATTGTTGCTAATAGTTTCATATGCTTCAACGACAATGAAATTCCACCAGAAAGAACTACCTCCATAAGAGCTCTTCATAAAATGACGCATTACAATGGGACTACATTGGCTAAGATGCTTATCAATGACAGGTCAGCCTTGAACGTCATGCCATTAATTACTTATCACGTCTACCAATGGACACTAGTCAGAGTAAGCATTGCCAAATAGTAGTTAAAGCTTTTGATGGAACAAAAAGGGAAATTAAAGGCACTATTACCATTTCATTGAATATCATCCCATGTCCCTTTGAAGTCAAGTTTCATGTGTTAAACATCATCCTTGCATACAATTGTTTGTTGGGATGACCTTTACCATCATCATTTCATCAAAAAGTCAAATTTATAGTGGATGAAAAATTGCTTAGTATATCTGAAGAGGAAGATATAATTGCTATGACATCAACTGAAGCACCATATGTTGAAGTCAATGCTGAAGCAAAAGAACACTTGTTTAGGGCATTTGAAATTGTCAATGCTACTTTCTTTGCAAAAGAATCTACACTTCCAAAGCCTCAGCTCTTTAAAAGCACTTGCATAGGCTTGAAACTTACACTAAGGAAAGGCACCCATATAGGAAAAAAAAATTAGAAAATATTTACAAGGTATAAGCTGATCCATTCAGCTGCGTAGGAAGAGAGACAAGTATGAATTGGGCTTGAAGCCTAAATACAACCAAATAGAAAATTGAAAAAAGAGAGCTAGAGAAATAAACTTGAATCAGAACTCAGTTTTTTACCCTTCCTTAAAAGAAATCTTCTGTTATGGAGAGGTTATTAATTAAGTGACTCAAGACAAAGAGGTAAAGGATGATGTAATAGCGATCATTCCTGCTATTGAAAATTTTCAAATGAATATTATTGGGGCAAGCGATGAAGAGCTAAAGGATGATAATGGAATCCGCCTTTTCCTTTTTGGATATATTTGGATGAATTAGACTGTTATTGAAAGAGCTATAGTATCTAAGCTTAATCCAAAGTAATTCTAAGAACTCCCCTTGTTTGTTTTAGCCCAAAACATACAATGATCTTTTTGTAAAAGGCTTAAAAATGTCATGTCATCATTTTCGAAAATGAAATGCATGAACTTTTTGAGTATATTCAATCTCTTTCATACCATAATCTTGTTTTTCTTTTATATACACATGCATGAATCACCCCATATTTTCTTGTTTGCCCATTCTTGTTCTTGTTTACTTTTACAGATTTCTTGATCGAAAAAAAAAGAATGATCTCATGCAAGATTCAAAAGTCGATTTTGAACTATCCATTTGTTTGATTGAGTATGATCTCAAGGAAGATGTTAATGATTACAATCTACCTCCTGATTTGATGAAATTGATTGAGCAAGAAGATAGGTGAATAATGCCCCATGAGGAAGCCATAGAGATTATAAACTTAGGGGATGATGATGACAGAAAAAAGGTTAGAATTGAAACGGTTATCACGTTTGCCACTATGGTAAGCTAATAAATTTATCTCAAGAGTTTCGTTATATTTTTTCGTGGTCATACCAGGACATGATATATTTAGATCATGAAATAATAGTTCATAAGCTACCTTTAAAACTAGGATACAAGCCGGTTCAGCAAAAATTAAGGAGGATGAAACCTAAAAGGCTATTGAAAATTAAACAGGATGTGAAGAAATAGTTTGATGTTAGATTTCTTGAAGTGGCAAAGTATCCAAAATGGGTAGCTAATATTGTCCCGATTCCTAAAAAAGATGGAAAAGTCAGAATATGTGTAGACTATTAGGATTCAAATCAAGCAAGCCCAAAGGATAATTTCCATTTCCCTCATATTGACACATTCATTGATAACACTGCAAAAAATTATCTATTTTTTTTCATGGATAGATTTTTTGGTTATAATCAAATTAAAATAGAACCCAAAGACATGGAAAAGACCACATTTTTCATTGTTTGGGATACCTTTTGTTATATGGAATGCTATTTGGGCTGAAGAATGCATGGACTACTTATCAAAAGGCAATTGTTATTTTGTTCCATGATATGAAGCATAAAAAAGATTGAAGTATACATAGATGATATGATTGCCAAATCATTCTACAAGGAAAGGCATGTCACAGATTTATGAAAATTGTTTAAAAGATTGAGAAAACATTAATTAAAGTTGAATCTAGCAAAATGTACTTTTGGTGTAAGATCTGGAAAGCTATTTAAAGCAAAAAAGGGATTAAGGTTGATCCTGATAAGATTAGAGTCATCCAAGAGTTCCACCTCCACGTACTAAAAAAAAATGAAAATTTTTTTTAAAAGATTGAATTACATTGCTTGTTTTATTTTTTAGCTCACAATTAAATGTGATCCAATTTTCAACTTTTTTGAAAACACAATCCAAGAGAATAGGATGAAGATTGCCAAATGGCATTCGGAAAAGTGAAACAATATTTTGCAAATCCTCTAGTTTTTATACCATCAGTCTCAGGCATTTCCTATATATTGTACCTTTCAGTGTTTGAGTAGTCAATGGGATGTGTGCTGCGGCAACATGATGAGACTGGTAAGAAAAAAATGGCAATTTATTATCTCAGAAGAAATTTTTTAGAATACAAGGTAATTTATTCTCAAATAAAGAAAATATGTTGTGCCTTAGTTTAGATTGCAAAAAGGTTTAGGCAATATATACTGTATCATACTACTTGGTTGATCACCAAAATAGATCCAATCAAGTATCTTTTTAAAGCACCAGCACTATCTTGAAGAATAGCAAGATGGTAAATCTTATTATCAGAATATGACATAGTTTAGTGAGCCAAAAAGCTATTAAAGGACGTGTCATTGACAAATTCTTAGCAAGCCAAGTCCTTGATGATTATCAACTTTTAGATTTTGATTTTCCTGATGAAAATTTGATGAATATATCTATTGAAGAGAAAGATGATCAGCCAGAGATCCTAGCATGGAAAATGTACTTTGACAGAGTCTCAAACATTTTGGGATCTTGATATCCCCATGAAAAGATTATTATCCTTTTATTGCCAAGTTAGATTTTGATTACACAAATAATGTGGTAGAATATGAGGCGTATGTTATGGGACTCTGTGCAAGTATTGAGAGAAATGTTTGAGCATTGAGAGTTTATAGAGATTCAGCTCTGGTAATTTATTAGCTATGTAGGGAATAGGAAACTTGAGATTCGAGGTTGGAACAATATAAAAATTTAATTCTTGAACTGTTATAAGAGTACAAGAAAGTGGATTTCATTTATTTACCTTGAGATGAGAATCAAATGGCGGATGCTCTTGCCACCTATCTCTTGATGTTTGAAGTGAATGAGAAAAAAAAAGTAATCTTGATCTAGATGAGCTTGTACGAGTCTCTTGCACATTGTCATAATGGTGAAGTTGAATCGGATGGCCTTCCCTAGTATTATGCTATCAAAAGATACCTCAAAGATCGAGAATACCCAGACAATGCCTCTAAAAATGACAAAAAGACATTAAAGAGGTTAGCAATGAGCTTTGTCCTAGATGGTGAAAACCTCTACAAGAAACACTATGATCAGATGTTACTAAGATGTGTGGATGCTCCTAAAGCACAAAGAATTTTGGAAGAAGTACATGAAATGGTTTACATAATTCATGCCAATGGGCATAAAATGGCCAGACAAATCATAAAATTGGGCTACTTTTGGATGACTATGGAAGGTGATTATACTAAATATGCCTAAAAATGCCATAAATGCCATGTCTATACGGATAAGATTCACGTGTCGCCTTTGCAATTGCATGTTTTAACTGCTCCATGGCCCTTCTTTATATGGGGCATGGCTGTTATTGGACCAATTTCTCTTGTAGCTTCAAATCATCATAGTTTTGTTTTGGTGGCTATAGACTATTTCACCAAATGGGTTAAAGTTGTTTCTTATGCAAATGTAACAAAGACGACAGTGAGAAAATTTGTGAAAACTTATCATTTGTTGATTTAGAATCCCTGAAAGAATTACAATGACCAACACTTCTAACATGAAAACTAAATTGATGACAAAGATGTGTACACAACTAAAGATCTCTCATCATAATTCAGTGACATACCAACCGATGATGAATAGAGTAGTAGAAATAGCCAACAATAATATCAAGAAGATTGTGGCAAAAATGGTAGAGACTTGTAAAGATTGGCATGAAAAACTCTCTTTCTCCCTCTTAGCTTATCAAACTTTAGTTTGAACCTTAAACGAGGCAATGCCTTACTTATTGATATATGACGCAGATGCCATTCTACCAATTGAGGTTTAAATTCGCTCATTCTGGGTATTAATGGAGACCAAATTGGAAGAAGTTGAATGGGTTCAAGATCATTATGAATAGTCAAAATATATAAAAAGAAAAGGCTATGGGCAATTCAGCATGGGCGAATGTACCAAAAAAATAATGAGAGCCCATGATAAGAAACTTCGTCCAAGGCAATGTCACAAATAAGAGTAAGTATTAAAGAAAATCCTCCTAGGTCAGAAGAACCTACTCGGTAAATGGGTGCCAAATTAGAAAGGGCCTTATGTGGTTTAGAAAGCATATTCTTTGGTGGGGCATTGATTTTGGTAGAAATGGATGGGCACACTTTGCCCAATCTAATTAATTCTGATAATGTAAAGAAGTATTATGCTTAAAAAGCAATATCATAAAAAAAGGGAAAAAAGAAAGAGAAAGGTGTTAAGAGGGAAGCCTCAAGGTGAAAATCCAAAATGGGCAGCTAGGGCAAAAGAATTGCCAGGTGAAATTTGTTGAAAGGTTTTTCGAAAAAAGGAAGATAAAGTGCAATCAAAGATATCTTTAAAGAGATTCATCCTCGAAAGAGTAGTGTTCCATTCAGGAAAGATTTTTGAAGAATCAAATGAGAGATTCTAGCAACATCAGTAATACCCAATTTTGTTCTTACCTTATTTATACTTTCATTGGAAAACCAAAGTTGTATTCCTTTTCTCTATTGGAATATAAGTATATATTTTTATTAATATCTTTGTCAAATCCTCTAATCATGTTAACATTTTTGATAAATGTGATTGGCATTTTAAAAACAAATAACAAAAAGATTTCTTTACATTAATTAGATTTAGGTTAAACATTAAAGGGATTTTAGTTACTATTTGAATTCTTAGCATATTCTAGGAAGGATTAAAATCAACTGATAATGCGGTTGAGTACAATCAAAGAAAAAAAAATTTGGAAGTTGTAGTTACATGATTTCTAATAAGAAGAAAATAAATTCTTCACAAAGAGCTTCAGACATAGGTATCATCCTTACTTCCCTTGCCCAAACATAAGAAGTTGTAGACCCAGGCCTCATCAACCTTACTTATCTTACTCAAAGAACTTAATATTCACAACATTTTTTAAAAATGCCTTCGACTCCTAGGATAGGGGTAGGCTTATTTTGTCCATACTATCCTCTAAAGATATCTTTAAATTAAGATTCAGGCACTGACTCTCTGACTAAAAAAAGAAAGTGCTATTCATAACAGTTTTTGAAAATAACTTCAAATTCTAAAATAGGCTGGATCAGAGATAATGAATAATGATCAAAACCATGGTTATATAAAAAATCATCATGAGAATTCATCATTTGCATTTTACATGCATTTGCATTCAATAATTTGTAGGGAAGATTAAGTGTAACGCTAGACGAGTGCTACTTTTACACTTATTCTTTCAAAATCAAAAGGTAAGTTCTTCATCCTGTCAAAATTGATCAAGTATCAAATGTTACTAAAACTTTTCATTTGTTAACTTATATGGTTTCATCCCAGTCAACTCTTTTCATTCATTGACTTGTATAGTTTCATCCTGGTTAACTTGTTTCATTCATTGACATATGGTTTTGTCCTAATTGTCACAACATGGCCCGAATACAAATCCTGACTAGCCCGACTTAAAAATGTCGAGTGTACCCCTTATTTATATATATATATCATTATTTTCTTTTATTTGGGGCCTTATCATTATTACTTTTCTTAGCATTTTTTTCACCTAGGGACTTAGTTGTCGAGATGAACCGCTCACTCGACTTAACCCTAAATAGTCATTACGAAATGACCATTTATTTTGGAGTCGCCACCAATCTTATTTTGGCCAAGTGAGATTGGACACCTGCTGGAGTTCACATTTCAAGGGTTATGAAACCTATAAAAAAAATTTCGAGGTATGCGCTCATACCAGAGGGTTCGAGAGTTGGTTACAATCACAAGGATTGGCCCTCTCATGATGCCCGAAATCAGTACCTATTAATTGCGTGTTAACTTAAATTTTGATTTTTATTTAATTTCAACATTTGATATTTAATTATAATTTCCATAAAATTTTATTAAAAAAATTTATTATTCCGAGAAAGTTAGGTTTTTACGTTTACTATATAATACGAAAGGTTTTCTTTTTACAAAAATTGAAAAATCTCGATTTTCATTTTGAAAAGGGTGTCTCATTATTAAAATAATCTATAGAATCCCTCGCATATTCTAGTAAAAATTTTACATACTATTTTAACATTGGAGACATTATCTTAATTTACAAAAATTCCAATTTTATTAATACATATAATAAAACAAAAATCTCCTAAAGACTCAATTTAGATGAAAATGTGCTAAACTCAACTCCAAGGATCTGAATGTGGTTGATATGACCAACATGTCCCGTAAAGTACACCTTCGACATAGAAGTATCCCAGTAACTCTAAAGGACTCGGTTATAAAAATAAACTAATGAAATGTTACTAAGGGGTATCTTCGACATATAAATATCCTAATACCGTAAAGATTCTAAAACTTGATAAACAAATGAACCTATTCCTACTGTACACTTTCGATGTAAAAGTATCCTAGTGATCACGTTGAACTAGGTTCCAATGCTAAATTACGAAAATGCCCCTAAGGTATACCTTCGAGGTGAAAATATCTCAGTTATCCTAAGGACTCGAAAATGATAATAAAAGTGTGAACCTATCCTAAATATGCACCTTTATCTTAAAAGCATCTGATGGATACCTAAGATTCGGCTATACAAAAAAATTATCGAAATGCCCTTAGAGTATACCCTCGACGTGAAAGTATCTCAATTATCCTAAGGACCCAAAAATGATAATAAAAGGGTGAACCAACCCTAAATATACACCTTTGGCCTAAAAGCATCCAGTGCTTCTCTAAAACTCGACTCAAAAAATTACCAAAATGCCTTTAGAGTGTACCTGACATAAAAGGTATCTCGATAACCTTGATGGACCTTAAAATGATCTAGAAAGGCTAAATCATTCCTAAAAATTCACCTTTGACATAAAAGCATCCTGGTGAAAAAATTACCAAAATACCCCTAAGGTATACCTTCGATGTGAAAATATCTCGATACCCTAATGGACACTATAATAGTCATAAAATGATTAATTTACCCTAAATGGAAAACTAAAAATTCAAAATTTGGCTTAAAATAAAAAAATTACAATTAAGCCCTTGAACTTTTGAGAATTTATTTCGTACCTAACGAAAAATAGAGAGAATACGAAAAGCTTTAAAAGTTTCTATACCCCTATGGAAAGCCAAGGAAAAATAGAACTTTTTAAAAGTGATAAATTTGGCTTAAAATGCAAAAATTGCAATTAAGCCCTTAAACTTTTAAAAATATTATTTCGTACGTGACGAAAAGCTAAGAGAATACGCAAAATTTTGAGTGTTTCCATATACCTACGGAAGGCCATAGGAATAATAGAAATTTTTAAAAGTGACAAAATAACCATTTTGCCCCTTAAACACCCAAGTTTGCTATTTAATCCCTACGCTTTTCTAAATTTTTATTTTAGTCCTTACATAATAAAATAACCTAAAAATCATAAAAATCATATGAAATTATGCATGAAAATATAGCCAATATATCAACAAGCATTTGGTCAAACACCTTGGCCTAAAAATATTTTTCTACAATTTACAAAATAACTCCTAAACTTAGTAAAATTATATTTTGACCCTTTTATGATAAAATATCACAAAAAGTCATTAAAAATCTTCAAACCAGCAAAGGATCAACACAAAAATCATGGAAACAATATGCAAGAAGGTTCGGGCAAGCATTTTTAGCTGTAAAACATAATTTTCATATTTTGCAATTTAGTCCCTAAACTTTTTAAAATTGCAAAATGACCCCTAAAGTGTTAAAAATACCTAAAACATGTTTACAAACACATAAATAAAAAATCTCATGGGTTACAAAGCTCTCGACCAACCCAAAAATGTCATAGAAAAAAACTTTTATAAATTTTACGATTTAATCCCTATGTTTACAGCACCACAAAATAATATAAAAAATATGAAATCAAGACAAAAATAAGCACAAGATCATCATGGGCAATTCTAATTAGATTCTCCAAGGTGAAAAACATGAAATGTATACATGCTTTAACATAAAAAATCATGGAAATAAGCATAAATAATTAGTATCTAACTTAAATCAAAGTAAAATCATAAACTAAATATAATATTATTCTAATCAACATATCAACATCAAAATAACATGAAAGAAACATCAACATAAATACAACAAAGTCAAAATCATAACAACAAGAATAATGTTATATATATAAAACAAGATCTAGCTAGAAAAAAAAACAAAAATACAAAAATTTTTAAAGCCACCATGTTTAGCCTTTCAACATGGATGAGAATCCATGAGCCTTAAACGATTTTGGCTTATGAATAAGAATGAAAATGAAGAAAAGAAAAAAGTAAGTGTTATACCTTAAGAAAAAAACTTGAAAAACTAAGTAAGAATGTATATTTTTAGTGTTTTTTCTTCCAAACTTTTTTTTTTATTTTACTGACCAAAAGCCCCATTCTTAAACAATTCTTCCCCTATAAGGGGGAGAATCGGCCAAGAAGGAATCAAATCCTTCTTGGCCGATTTGACAAATGCAATTTTTTTCTTTTTTAATTAATTAATTAATTTTTTATTTTATTCATTAAATTGCATCAAAAGATGGAAGTGCATTAAATTGACACAAAATTAGTGGTCATTCACAAATATTTTGACATGATTATTTTGATAATACCAAGTAATGGATAATTAGAAACCAACTAAATTGGTTAAGGGAAAAGTTGGAAATTAATTAGACTAGTTTCCCTGAAACTAGTAGAAAATAACTAATAACTAAAACAAAATTAAAATGATAATAGAAAAATAAATAATTAATAATTAATAATTATAAATAAAATTTTAAACTGAAATAATGAAAAAAATTAATTGAAACTCCAAAACTCGTAAAACTATACGAGAAAAATCTTCTCGGATAGAAGTTGATATATATAAAAAATTAAACCTCATCCAATTAACTACATTTTCAGAAACTGATTTCATATCAATTTAATAGGAATATTTGATGAATTTTAAAAGTTAATAAACCCAAAAAAATTCCCCAAAAAATTTACAGAGTGGAGATCTCCGTATTTTGAAAATGGGGAAAATTTAGAAAACAAATGTAAAACTTATAAAATAAAATGGGTTTTCCAAAACTGATTTAATAGTGATTAAATAATAATATTTAAATAATTTTAAAAATTATAAACTCAAAAAAATCTTATCGAAAAAATTTACAGAGTAAAAAACTTTATATCCCAATAACAAGAAAAATTCTAAAACTAATAAAATAAATTGCATTTTTCAAAACTGATTTGATATGGTTAAACAATAATATTTGAAGAATTTTAAAAATTTTAAACCAAGGAAAAGCCTCCCAAAAAATTTATGGAGTAGATAACTCCATATTTTGGAAACGAAGGAAATTATGGAAGAAAATGTAAAACTCATAAAATAAAATCAATTTTGAAAAAATGATTTAATATAAATTTAATGAAGATATTTAAAGAATTTTAAAAATTATAAAATCAGAAAAGACCCCTGAAAAAATTTACAGAGTAGAAAACTCTGAATCTTAGAAACAAGGGAAAATTATGAAAGAAAATGTAAAACTCATAAAATAAAATAAATTTTCTGAAACTGATTTAATAGGAATTAAATAATAATATTTGAAGTTATTTAAAAATTAGAAACTTAGAAAAGTATTCTCGAAAAAAATTATGGAGTAGAAAACCTCATATTTTGGAAGCACGAAGAAAATGTAAAACTTATAAAATATGAATTTTGAAAAACTAATTTAATGGTAATTAAATGTGAATTTTTAAAAAATTTTAAAGTTTAAAACCCGAGAAGATTCCATCAAAAATTTAACAGATAAAGAAAAGCTCGTATTATAAAACTAGAAAAATTTCAAAAGTATGTTCAAATTTTATAAAAATAAATTTTATCCATCACCTTAATCAAAATATTAATTTATTAAAAAAGGATGAAAATCTAAAATTTAAAGCAATTTATACTAAAAAAATTTTACGAGTATAATGCTCGTGACATTGCAAAAAAATTTAAAATTAATTATAAAAATGGATTATTTGACACCTTGTCGTATAACATGCCAATTCAAATTTTTTGTTGATTATTTCTGATTTTTCAGAGTGTATATCGGCATAAATACTATACTAGTATCAATAAAAATATACGATAGTAAACTTTCCAATTTTAACAAAAAATTTCTAAAAATGAAAAATTTGACCATGATAACATCTACATAAACAAATTTCAAATTTTCAAAAGTGTAAAGTTAAAAGCTAATTATTTTACCTTGAATTCGTCTTTTTTTCGAGATTTACTCTGCATGACCTTTAAAATGCCACAAATTTTGTTACGTGCACCTGTGGTCATTTAAGCACATTTAAATAGGTTTTAAAAATGTACATTCCCTTCAAAGAAAATTTTCCTCGTGGGAAAGTGCCTAATTTTATATCTCAAATATTTTTGGACTGATAGAGAAGGGGGCCGGACAAAATTAAGTGTCTACATTAGTCAACTCTTTTCATTCATTAACTTGTATGTTTTCATCCCAGTCAACTCCTTTCACTCGTTGACTTGTATGGTTTTGTCTCGATCAGCTCTTTTCATTTATAGTTTCATCTCGGTCAACTCCTCTCATTGGGTGACTTGTATGGTTTTATCCTGGTCAACTCTTCTCATTTGTTAACTTGTATGGTTTCGCCTCAGTTAATTTTTTTCACTCGTTGACTTGTATGGTTTTGTCCCAATCAATTCCTCTCATTGGTTGACTTTTATGGTTTTGTCCTTGTCAATTCCTCTAATTTATTGACTTGTATGGTTTTGTCCCGGTCAACTTCTTTCACTTGTTGACTCGTATTTCGTCCTGGTTAGCTCGTTTCATCCATTAACTTGTATGGTTTCATCCCAGTCAACTTATCTCGTTTAGTGATTTATATGGTTTTGTCCTAGTCAACTTATCTCATTCCTTAACTTGTTTGGTTCTGTCCCAATCAACTTCTTTCATTCGTTGACCTATATGGTTTTGTCTTGGTCAACCCTTTTCAATTGTTAACTTGTATAGTTTCATCCTATCAACTTTGCTTAATTGTTGACTTCTATGGTTTCATCCCAATCAAGCCCTTTGGGTTTAGGTCTCACATTAGTCACCATTTTAATTTAAAGTTTTATCCTTGGCTAATTAGATTTTGGGTTCATTATTAGTTTAGTTTATTTTCAAAGCTTAACAACCCAAATGAAATTATGTCTTTTTGGTCTTTACCCTATTCTTGATTTTCAGCAATGACCAAAAAATGGTAGCTATAGGCACCTAATTTTGTACAAGTCCTTTTTCCAATAATCTTAAAGATTCAAGATTGAGATCTTAATGGCCACCTTCATTGGGACAATCTTTTTCAGATAAACTAAATATTTTTAAGACCTTTTTAGTATATTTAAATGGCTATATGTTCATGTAATAGAAAAAGTGCTATTTTGATCTCTACTTTCAGATATGAGAGAGATAAAAGAAAAAAATTTTAATTTCAACAAAAACAACTTATGGGGACTAAATTCCAACAAATTAAAAATTATTTATTCAAAAAATAAATTTTCACATATAAAATTTAATTAAAAATTTAATCAAAATAAACTTCTTAGGCTGTTAGAAAATAAAAATGGGCTCATTGCCCTTTTCAAAAACTTAATGGGCTTATTTAGCGTATTAGAATAATTTATAGGGTTTAAGACCCATGAAAAAGAAAAAATAAATTTTGGCACATTAAAAATAAAGTTGATAAAATTTTCATATAAAAATTCAAAAAGGAATTTTTGAAAAATTTTATGCGTAAGAAAAATGTAATTAAAAATTTCAAACTCATAAAATTTTACATGAAAAAATATTTTTGAAAGAAAATTGTCATTTGAAAAAAATGCAAAGCTCATGAAACAAATTAAATTTTCAAAAACTGATTTAATATGAATTCAATGAAAATATTCAAAGAATTTTAAAAATTATAAACTCAGAAAAATCCCCCTAAAAAATTTACGGAGTAAAAAAAACTTCATATCTTAAGAGAGGTAATTTCAAAAATATATTCAAATTTTATAAAAATGAAATTTATCTAACACATTAATCAAATTATATATTTAAAAAAATAATAAATATGAAAACTTAAAATCTAAAAAATTTTTACCTAGAAAAATTTCACGAGTATGATACTTGCGATATTGTGAAAATTTTAAATTTAAATCCAAAAATTGACAACTTGATACCTCAAGGTAAAAAATGTCAATATAAAATTTTCCTTGAATATTACTAATTTTTTGGGGTGAGTATCGATATAAATACTGCACAAGTATCAGTAAAAAATACAACCTCAACTTCCAAATTTTATGAAAATTCTTGAGAATTCCTAAAAATAAAAAATTTAACCGTGGTAACATCCAGATAACTAAATTTCAAAATTTCAAAAGAATAAATTTAAAAACTAATTTTTTACCTTGATGTTTGTCTTTTTTATCCAAGATTTATTCTCTACGACCTTTGAAATGATGATTTTTCTGCCATGTGCATATGTAATCATTTAGGCAACACTAAAAATAGTTTGAAAACGTCCAATCCACCTTGAAATGCCAACCTTTATCGGGTGACTGCTAAGTTCTTAGTCTTGGATATTTTTGGATTGCCAGAGAAAAGGCTCAAACAAAATTAAGTGTCAACATACATCATTCAAATAATTATAAGGCAGAACATAATGTAGGGCATTCGTTAAATGTACTTCAATGATTAAATGTGTTGTTACAAACAAAAATTAGTTTATCCAGCAAAATTTGGAAAGATCACATCATCCATAGCAGTCAAATATTCAAAAATGAATATGCCTTTAGACATACTTTTTGTCAATTTAGTGTTGTGAATAGACTTTTGTATAAAGTTTAGGAGGAATTTGCAAAGTCCTTTTTTAGTGAGGATTCTAGGTTGATGGATCATCTCGGCTAAACAAAGTTAATAATTTGTTTGATATAATTTTAACATGTTTGTCTACCATGTCATATTATACAATTATTATTTGAATTATAAATATATCATTTTGAAAATGAATCGTATTCCATGAATATGATATCTATCTAGTGTGATGTATGGAATATATGACACAGGTGGAGTGTTGGAGTATTTTATTAATCGGTCAAGTCATATAGGCCTGAGTCGGACATCTAATTGCTTTGATTTTGAAGTATCCAGAGGATGTCTTATATATATTAAGATTATATTAAATATATAGATTATATTAAAAAGATGGACAATCAAGCCTATTTATTTCTCGATTCAATAGAAGAAAAAAAGAAAAGAGGCAAACAAAAACTTATAAAAGTAATATCATTATATTATTTAAAATTATTTTTTATTAGACGCTACTTTTTCATTTTGAAAATAAAAATTGACAAATAGCAACTTAGTCTACTGTGTTTTAATTATTTGTTGTTTTACAAATTCTTTTATTTTAGTATATACTTATTTTTACTACCGTAATATGCTATTGTTTTAATAGTTCGATTTCAATATTCAACATTATTTAACATAGAATGTAACTTGAAGACTAAATATTAGTTTTAAAATGATATTATAGATAATTAATACAAAATGAAAGTAGTAATTAAAATAAGGCAAAACCGATAACATGATCAAGGAGCTAAGATGCAATAAATTAGTCAAGTATTTAGCTCTAATGTTGTGTAACTCATTCCTTACTTGAGAATTCTCACTTTTGCACATCCACTTCAATTGATTTATATAATTTTTGTTTCTGCTTTAAATTCCAAACTGTGGATCTACCCTTTTAATCGAGGGATAAAGGTTTGGTCTTGCTTTTTTTGTCTCCTCGATATTCCTATTCATTCAATCAAGTTCCATGCAACAAAACAAGCATTTTTTTTGGATTGGTTCAATAGGATTTTTGCATCTTTAGGTTTATGGCAAAAAGAGGCTGAGACTCTGTTTTTAGGAATTGACAATGCTGGCAAAACCACCCTTCTTCACATGTTGAAAGATGCACTAAAAATTCTTCAAAGATTTTCGCTTTTATTTTTTAATTTTGATTTCTAGTTTCTGGGTTTTACAAAAGTTGATGATTGGAGATTATATTTTTAGAGATTAGCTCAACATCAACCAAATTAGCATATGCGAAATATAGTTTAAAGCTTTTGATTTGGGTGTTCATCAGATCACTCATCATATTTTTAGAAGGTTACTATGCTAAGGTATAATGTTTTTTTCTTTCTTGATTTTTTTTTTTCATTTTCCTTTAACATTTTTTGTATGTTTCTATGCATGACATTATTATTCAATTTTATGGGATCTTCTCCATGATTTATATATCTTTAAGAAATTGAATCTATTTATTGATGCCTACATGGGATCTTCTTATCTATTTTCATGTGCTTGAATTTTGTAAGTAATTTATTTAGATATATTTCAGTTTTAATTTTGCCTTCACAAAACAATTAAAGTTTCGCTAATAGCACCTTTTGTTTAATTTCCTTAGAGGTGATTTAATAGTGTTAGAACCCAAAAAAAGCACTCAACGAAAAAAGAAATAGGAGAACATAAATTCTAACATGGTTCAGCCCTATGGTCTATGTCCATGACCTCAAAAGGGTAAAAACATCATTAATAATCCAACTTGTAGCTTTTGCATGGATAAAGCTAGAAACTCTCCTCATAAACATGTAACTTTTTCACGGATAAAGCTACAAATTCTATAACAAACAATGAATAGTTTTCACGTGGAAAAAAGCTATAAACCCTCTGACAAAGGCTCGTAATTTTTGCACAGATTCCCCTCTCACAATTAGATCTATTGTCAAATTTCTATCATGCAAGTGCACAGATCGCAATGATAAATAGAGTATCGTTCCCACGAGGAATCATACTAAATCTGCCAAGTACTAAAATTAACACAATTTAATCTTATTCAAATAAATAATTAAAGGATTACTAATTAAAATTAAACTAAGTTTACTAAATTAAATTTAATTAGATAGTAAAGAAATTTAAATGAAGTTTACTTAATTAATGTTAAAAAACCTAGAATTACAATTTTTCTCAATACTTCATTTAAATTTGTTTTATCCTATTAACTTGACTAATGATATTGAGTTGTTATCCTAGAGTTCTAATTTATTTATAAGTATCTTTCAATGGTCTTATAAAAATATCTCTTTTAACCAATTTACTATATTGCTACACAAATTAAATTAACAGGAACTCATTAAGCTTAGAATCTAATATGGTTACATATGGCATGCTCGTATATTCCTATCTAATATGCAATTAATTTATCTTAATAAATGAATCTAAAACATGTCATTCAATTCAAGTCTAAACATAAAATTCTTTTTTCAAGTTCATTAAGGTTACCAAATCAATCTAATTGGTGGCCAATCAACTAAAAGCATTAAGAACAAGATTAAACAAACAACTTAATTATCATTAAATCAAAAAAATAAAAATAAAATAATCCAAACTACATGTTGAGTTCCATTATAATCCTAGAAAAATAAATTTAACTTATATTGCTTAAATAAAACATAAAACAATGATGTTTCACCATCATGAATATTATAATAAAGATAAAAAGATTAAGGGAAAAGAGAAAACTAAGAGTTGTTAAGTCTCGGTCTTCAACTTCTTCAATCTTTATTCTCTTGAAAAATCTTGACATCTTCTCTTCTTTATTAAAAAATGATAGCCCTAGAGTATTTAGGATGGATATAAAACCTAAACCTAAGAATCCTACTTATAGGCAAAATCTTAAAGTGGAGAGACTTGATCTATAAGTAACTTGAGCATGTGTTTTTGGAAATTTTCAACTTGGAACTACCTGGGTTGATTGAGTCTACTTTCCTTTTTTTTTTTCATTAAGTTGTTATACTTTTGGAAACTCCTTCGAGTTTTGACTTACAAAAATATGAAAAGTATTTAAATAACTAAGTAATTAAAAATATAAGGAAAGTAAATAAGACTAAATTAAAAACTACTAAAAATAAATAAAATTTCAATAAAATATTACTAAATTAAAAACTAGTAAATATAAATGATTTCTATTTAAATAAAAATCTATTATATATTTATAAAAATAATTACATGATTACTAAGAATTCTTATTCCCTAAGATTTTTTTTTCCTATTAAGAATGTTTTGTAATTAAATAAACTTAATTACCAAGTAATCTATAATCAGTAGAATTTTATCAGAACCTAAACTAATTTCCAATTTGAAATTGGGTCAAAACCTAACAAATAGTAGCTTTCCACACATCATCTTAGCTAAACAAAGTAATTTAGAGGTGAAGGCATCCTAAAATCATGATTCTTTCATAGTGGGTGTTTGTAAAATTTATTATAGAGATGGGATATTGTGGTCTAAAGATTTCATGTCTTTAATAGGTTGTTACCTACTACTATTTTTTTTCAAGGGAACTTTTTTTTTCTCCATTTAAAAACAAATTTACAATCAACTTAGTAGAAACTATTTTGCATAACATGCATTACCTTGGCTGCAACTTTTCCAAATCAAATAAATGATCCTTGCTTTTAATCATTACCTTGGCACTACTGTAGCATGAAAGATATATGAAATAACAATGCTATGAACCTCATTTTCTATCCCAGGAACATGTTGATGCAGACATGTTGATGCAGTGGTTTACTTTATGGATACCTATGACAGGGAAAAGTTTTCAAGTCAAAGAGCGAGTTAGATGCCCTCCTTTTAGATGAAGCAATGGCTAATCTTTCGTTTCTCATTCTAGGTAACAAGATTAATATTCCCTACGTAGCTTCAGAAGATAAACTTCATTATCATCTTGGACTAGCCAATTTCATAATTGGTAAGGGCAAAGTAGTGACTTTTACAGAGTCCAACATTGGACCTATTGAGTTTTTCATGTGCACCATTGTCTGCGAGATGGGATATGGTGCAACTTCAAGTGGTTCTTTTAATATATCAAGTAAAAAATTGGAAGATTCATTATTCTCGCCTTATAATCTTGCCATTTTTGCTATATCAATTCAAGACCTAACTTTTCAATTGCATGCTTATAAGATTTCCAAAATTGTATCTTTAAGAATTAAAATAATGGTAGCTTATTTTAATATAAAAATTAAGAAAACTAGTTTCCAAATTGTAATCCTTTTAGAACAAGTCTATTCTAAGAAACCATAACTCAAAACTCTTTAATTAATACTAACTCTTTTAGGAATCTCAACCATTAGACAACTCTTATCTAATCCAACTATAACTTATCACAAAATTTTGGAAATGAAATTCTCAATTTTCAAGAATTTTACTCTTACTAGAAAACTAGTTCTAATACAAGTAGGACTTTACCAAGTAGTGTCCTTGGTACATGCAATCTCTTTGGCCATGGCAATGGCCTTTGACCACCATTTTTGAAGGATGTTTAAGGGCTATTTTAGGTGCTGCAAAAATTTACTAGGTGCTAGCAAAGATCGATCCATGGCTACAAACAAGATGAAAATGAATTTGCCATACCATCATATGGTTTTAAACAAACCAAGTACGGTAACACTTTATCATTTCTAGCAACAAAAACAATCTATAAATCAAATAAAATTCAGTTAACCCACTATCATAAGATACAGTAAACCCATGGAACCTTTCTATAGAGATTCCAAGATGCATCAGGTGCAACAACTCATCCAAAGTTACTTGAAAATTTTCAACTTTGAGATTTCAACACAATAAGCCTAAGATTGGTTTTCTTTAAATCAAAACAAGTGCAAATAAATCAAAACTGATTCTTATATATATTTTGTGATAAAATCATAATATAAAAACAAAATTTTTACAACAAAGAAAATTTTGGATAATTGCCTAAAGCAATTGCAAATTAGGGTTTCTAGATAACTCTGGTTTTCTCCATTGGAACATTTATTCAATTTGAATTGATATAATACAATTTTATCAATTATTAAATCTTTTAATCTTGATTAATGTGCATCTTAAGCATGCTGTCTAGAATTAATAAAATTTATGAAAAATTAATTATGGCCCAAAAACTCATAAATCAACACTTTTGACATCAAGATATCTATCATCGTGATTTAGCCCATACTTACTACATGTAATCCGCAATCTTTAGGCTTTGATACCACTTGAAGGAATATGAATCTCGGTGAAATCCAACATCATATATGTATTGTATTTCAAAAATTAATAAAATAAATAGAATAAAGCAGCTAAAGATGTAAACGTAAGTCAAACTTTCCTACAGGTCTTTAGAAAAAGACTTACATATAGTAAACTTTAAAAATTTTCAACAAAATAAAATGCCCATATGTTAAAAGATTAACTTATTTTTGTTAAAATTTGAAACAAAAACCAAACAAAAAGATCCTTAAGGATGAGGCAATTACTTTCTCAGAGAATCTTTGAGATCACAAGCAATACATGTTTCCTGCTTTTAATTTTTATCCACAGGTGGTTGTTGAAACCTTATTGAGCCTAGTGATTCTCTAATGCTAGATAGAAGGATTGTTAAACCTCAACCAAAAGGTACATATCTTTCTTTTATCAATCAAGAACCAAGAAGAGATCAAGGAAAGATGTGATGCAATAGCTTAAAAACTTTTAGACAGGTGGTGCTATCTTATAGAGAAAGAATAAGGGAGAAAATCCTATGAGAAACTATTTTCACAACTCAAAGGATATTCTCACCTTAGATTCTATAATATAATACCTCTAAAATTAGGTTAAAAAAATCTTATATGACTTTTTTAACCCATCATGTCTTTATATACTAGCTAAATCCTACTTTTAGTTAGATTTAGGCTAAAAAAGTATTAACCTAATTAAAACTCCCAAAATAGGTGAAACTTTTCCTTTTTTTAAAGTACATTAATTGATCAGGTTTTCCTTCAAGCATGGGCCAAATTTTCCATCTAGATTGGGCCATGGAATTCAGTCTAACACAATTAGTCTAATAGACTAAGCCTATTTGCCTAATAGGGGAATAATGGGCTAAATTATGTTTCCATGAGTTTAATTCTATAATTTAAACTCCATATTTATCTTAATAAATAACATTTATCTAATAAATATAATTATCTAATAATCATAAAATCAGATAAATAAATTGGAAACAATATTAGCTAGTATACACCTCCCTATGGAGTTTATCTCCATAAAATCCTTGATTTAGTTAAAACTTATTTTAACTTAATTTTAATCTTGTTTAATATAATTATCGAATAATTAACATTACAAGAATATTCCAAGGAATTATAAACCAACAAATGAGATAAAAATTTGATTCAAAATCAAATCATTAGTCTAGGTAAAATCCGATTTCAATTAAGACTAGGCTTATCCTACTTGACATACTATGTCCTAATTCAGACATTTTCTTGATAAGATAATCTTATTTACATGTCCTAATAAGACAACAAAACTTAGATTTCACAAATCTAATTTTGTCTCAAATAAATTTAATTAAACTATTCAATTAAGTCATTTATTCAAATTACCTTTTATTTAATTAAGTTATACTTAATTAAATCTCATATTTAACAATCCATCTTATTGCATGTGACCCAGTAGGTTCATAACATTTTGGCAATGAACATAATTAATTATATCCATAGATCAAGAGCTGGATCTAACAACTCATCATGACCACCTAAATGTTAAAAAGTCAATGTGACCTCATTTGAAACCTTTTAGTATCAGCTAATTAGTGTAATATGATCTTTTCACTATATATCCTGAAATAAGCATGAGCGTGGTTCAATGTCTACTAATGTTCCAATCCATATTAGATCTTCCAACTTATGGTTAATGTTTATGAATCTATGAGAAACGATTCCTTATAATTCACTATGCTTTGGCCAGAGACTTTAATCCACAGTTAAGATCAATCGAGATAAATCTCTAATGTTACTAGGAGTGGTGAATCTTCTCTGGATCACTCATTCATCTTCCATATGGTTTGTGCCATACCCAAAACCACCATACTATAGGCATCCATCTGTTATGGACCCGTTCATGATGATCTTTAAGTATGACACTCTTTATACAAGATGAATTGCTATCACAAGTGTAAGGACTATTATACAAGACTAGCAAATAAGAACATATTCCATAAACACTTGAGTGAATTACACCACATGAAGTTCTTATTTGGGCCATGTTCGTGAACTTGCTTCAACAAAATAAGCACCTATATGCTATCCCCAATTATCTTTATACTTTAACTAATAAGATTAAAGGGTTGCACTCATCATATGCATATAGGTTTAGCCTATACTGGTCCTTATGCATTGTCAATGCTTACGATAACCAAAAATGTTTTATATCATCATAACTTATTACATATCTTTGCCAATCTTATTGGTCTAAAGGCATACACTAACAAACCCTTCCTAACCAAGCTTAAATACAAATAATGTAAAAAGTTATGATTTGAATCTGTTTCTTGGATATCAATGGGCCAATAAGTGTGTATAAATATGAAATACCAATACCAATACATAGGTTATCGTAAGTAGATACATAATGCATAAATATGTTGCACGATTAACATCTGTGGTTAATAAAAAATGTTTCTCATAATAGTCACTTGAAAAGAAAGAAATTTTGGTTGTTGATTTTGGATGGTGAGCAATCCCACATTGGAAACATATGGTTATTTATGTGCTATATATTAGCCTAGTTTCAATGGGTTAGGCCAAGGGGTAGCCAAGCTTTTGCTTAAAGGTTAAGGTCTACACAAGATTAGAACACACACATATGCATCGCCACCTCCACTGCTGAGCCAAGTCAGGCCAGGCCTAGGCTTGGGTTAAAAGTCAAGTGAAACTAATCTTTTTTGAGCCCTACACGTCAGTGAATTATGCCCAGCCAAATTTTATCTAGTTTGGATAAGATATTCCTTTAACTGAGCTATTTTAAATTTTAGAATTAAAAAAAAGTTTTCCAAAATGCTATATGCTTTTAATAAAGAAATGGTTGCTATGCTTTGGATAACAATTTCTATTTTTATGGGATAAAAAATTGTAAAACTATTTGATGCTTTTCAATCTAAGAATATATCTTTTTAATCTGCTCCTCCACATCTGCATTAGTTCTATGATTATCGTTTGGGAAAGATTTAAAATACCTATTCAGTTTGTTGCTTTTATAGTCTGTAAAAGTTATTGACCAATAACATGATTAAAAAAGCTTGGGAGACGATTACAGATACTTTCAAGCACCCAATAGGTAAGCAAATATCGTCTTAAGGTTAAAGGTTCCAAACCTTGACTCGATCAATTTTTCAAATTTGGTAAAACCCATTTTTTTGTATTAATTGTCTACATGAGTATTTAATTTATTTATTTTGGATATATATCATTTAACCGTTTGTTCACGTACATAGTATATAGCACCAACAATCTTAAGAAGATATTACAATTTTTGATATACTATTTATATTTACAATTTGTACTATAATTTGATCAATACTTTGATTTTCATTTTTTTCAATACTAATTTCATCGTGCCTGTTGAAATTTGTTATTTTTAATTTGTTGTTATACTGTTTTGGTGTCATTGTGATTACTTTAATTGGTTTCAATTTCTTACCGCCTTTGTTTACTCTATGTTATGAAACAATGATGAGTTTATAAGTTGAATATGTGCTTGGTATCCTTTTATTCTTTATTCATTAATGACATTGATTTGATATCTTTGGTGTGACCTTTTCATTTCAATGGGTTTTCATATTTCATGTAAATGGTATTGGCATTGGCCTTTGTTATATATATTGTTTTTATATATGCATATATAGTTTATATTATTTTATATATAAAAAGTTTTTATGTTCTAGCATCAGCTTTTGTCTTATATATATTATATATATTGTTCTTCTATAGCATGAATCTTCATTCATATTGCCTTAATAAGTTTTTGTTTATATGATTTGACGTGTTTATGTTTTTTTGGATATTATGTATAATTTGGATTCGGTTGTATTATGTTTAATTTGTTTTGCTTAATTGAACTTTGTTAATTTCAAAAGTTTTATACAGTTCATATATATTGGTTATGTATATATTCGTTTAATTGATATTATATATACTACTTGAATAAGATTGTTGCTTTACCAATTTTTCTTTGGTGATTAATTTTTAATACCCATATTCGAATTTATAGATTTTTTAATACATTTTTTATGTTGTGAGATTCAACTTACTAAAACCAAGTTTGATTAAAGTATTAAGCCAATCCTGTTATTTTAAAATAACAAATGGCAAAACCGATTATTGATAATGCAGTGTACATGCAGCGCAATTATCTCTAGATGCTATGCATGGTGAGAGACCTAAGAAGTTTAGTAGTATGGACTTCAATCAGTGGTAGCATAAGATGTTGATTAACTTAAGCGCTCTAAATCTGACCAGGTTTTTACAGGAAAAGGCCCTTGTTCTGTGAGAAGGAGAAACGGATAATACCAAGGTGGCTCAATAGATGCATGGCAATATTCAGATTTCCTATGCAATAATGATGTCTTTAATGGATTGGAAAATAAGTTGTACAACATGTATAGTCTAATAAAGATAGCAAAAGAGTTGGGGAAGTCTTTAGACAGGATGTACAAAATCAAGGATGTCGGCACAAAGAAATTTATAGTTGGCTAGTTTTTAAACCTCAAGATTGTGGACCAAAAAGTGTGATTCAGTTAAGAATTAAGGAGGATTGTGATTCAAAAAGGAAAAATGGTGATGTCAAGGCAAATGTTGTGAACATTTGCATAGGAGGAAACAAGTTGTACTTATTTATGTGCAATAAGTTGGACATTACGTTGGAGACTATTGTCAAAACAAGAATAAGAAAGCTCAAGCCAACCTAGTTGATGACAATCAAATTAAGCTTGCTCTAGTGACTAAAGTGAACATGGTGGAAAACCCGATTACATGGTAGGTTGATACTGGTGCCATTTATCACGTGCATTCTGATAAGAAACATTTCTCTGTGTGTAAAAAAGTAGCTCAAGAGGAGCAATTATTTATTAGAAACTCTTCAGCAAAATACAAGGCCATTAAAGATGGTGCTCAAGAAGATATTCAGGAAAAAACTAACCTTAAACAATATTGTTGATACTCCTGAAATCTGTAAGAATTTGGTATCAGGCTTACTATGGAGCAACAACATTTTTATGTTAGTATTTGAGTTTGATAAATTTATCCTCTCCAAAAACTACATTTTTGTCAGTAGGGGTTGTCTACATGATAGGCTTTTTAAGCTCAATATAATGAGTGTTGTAATGAAGAACAATGAGATAAATAAAATAAGTTCTTGGCTTATTTGCTTAAGTCTCCTAATCTATGGCATGGTAGATTAGGTAACATGAATTATAAGACCTTGGAAAGGATTAGCAAATTGGATTTGGTTTCAAAATTTTGGATTGATAAAAATTGCAAGTTTAAAACTTGTGTGGAATCTAAATTTGCTAAGGCTGATTTTTATTCGATAGAAAGACGGAGTAAACTTCTAGATTTAATTCACATAGATATGTATGATTTAAAGTTTGTGCAAACTAAAGGTCATAAAAAATATTTCATTACAACAAGATATTGTTCTGTCTATTTGCTGAAAAGTAAAGACGAAACCTTAGAAACTTCTAAACTTTTTAAAATTGAGGTTGAAAATCAACTAGGCAAGAAAATTAAGGAAACAAAGAATGATCGAGGTGGTGAATACAATTCATTATTTAATGAATTTTGTACAAAAAATGAAATAATCCATCAAACAATTGCTCTTTATTTAGCTTAACAAAAGGTTATTGCAGAAAGCAAGAATCGTATGTTGAAAGATATGATGAACATTTTGTTGATAAGCTTAGGGTTACCTCAAAACTTATGGAGAAGGCTATTTTAATAGCAAAAATATAAAATACCCCACAAGAAGTCATACAATACACTATATCAGTTATAGAAGAGTTGGAGACCTTGATACAAATACATGAAAGTGTGGGGGTGTCTTTCTAAGAGAGTAGTTCATATGCCTAAAAAGGCCAAAATTGAATTAAAAGCATAGATTATGTATTCATTGGATGCATAAATAATAGTACTGCTTATTATTTTCTAATGTATCTGTTAAACATTCTTCACAATCTTGTCAACATGGTTATTAAATCAAAGAGCACTTCATTTTATAAGGATGTATTTCCATATAATGGAACACAAGAAAATAAGATTATGAAAAGAGTTCGCAATGACTAGAGCAGTGATCCATAAATGGATGAGAAAGAACAAATAGAATACCAAAGGAGTAAACAAGCTAAAATGTCGACCACTTATGCTTCTGAATTTTCTAATGTATTTGTTAGAAAATTAATGTTGAACGTTTAAAGAGACAATGTCATCTTTGAAGCATCATTATGGAAAAAATGTCATTAATAACAAAATAAAGTCTATTAAGCATAATCATACACAATTGGCAGATCTATTAGTATATGCCTTACAGCCAATCAGATTGGATAAGGCATATAATAGTTAATAATGCAAACCAATCATTTTAGTTAGTGATACAAGGTTTTCCTTCATGATAGTTGCGTGATGCAAATACTAATTGGATAAAGCCTATGAAACATAATGGCCTCATAAAGTTAGAAATAAGTTACGACAATGAGATCCTTATGCATCAAAGTTGTATTTCTAAAACCTTTCTTAGTCATCGTATTGTCGAGAGAAGGCATTGACAATGCACGAAGACTAGCATATGCTAAGCCTTTATGAATTTGATGAATGCAACTCTTTGATCTTATAGAAGTTGAAGTATAGAGGTACTTGGAGACTATATATAGATGTATGTTTTATAGAAATAAGTTCACTGAACATAGCCCATATGAGAACTTCATTTAGTATAATTCACTCAAATGTCTATGGAATATGTTCTCATCCAGTCATGTATATTCCTCAAACTTGTGATATCAGGTCATCTTGTATGGGAAGTGTCATGCTTTCATTCCATCATGAATAGGTCTATAATACATGGATGCTTATGGTAGGTTGGTTTTAGGTAGAGCATGAACCATACCAAGGTAGATAAGTGATCTAAAGAGTATTCACCACTTCAAGTGACATCAGAGACATATCCTATTTGTTCTTGGCTTTAGTTAACTCGATAAAGTCATTGGCTAACGCATGATGACTTTAAAAGAACTTGTTTCTCGAAACTCATAAGGTTAATTGAAATCTGCATAAACTAATATGGATTGATATATGAGTAGATACTACACCATGCTCCTGGTCATTAAAGGATACCAAGTGAAAAGACCCAAGTACACTGAGAGGCTAGTTACTAAAAAGTTTCTTAAAGAGGTCATATTAACTCTTCTTGCATAACGGGTGGCCATGATGCCTTGCTAGAGGCCAATCTTGGTCTATAAATATAAATACACTTAATTAAGTAATTATATTTATTGTCTTTATGACAGAAACCTAATGGGTCACACACAATAAGATTATCTTTTAGATTATCGGGATTTAATTAAGTATGACTTAATTAAATAAAATATATAATGAAGGTACTTAATAAATTAGTCCAATTAATAATAATTTAAGACATAAATTAGATTTATGAAATCTAATTAGAGATGTCTTAATATGGCAATAAAGAAAAGAATGTCATATTAAGATAATGTCTATTCATAGACATGGTCTTAGGGATTTTATTTAATTATTTATTTAATAATATTTACATGCAGTAAAAATTGTTGTAATTAGGTTAATTTGATTATGAATTAAATTTTCTAACAAGTAAATTAAAGGGTTAGGCTAAAAGCCTTTATTATCAAGTCAAGAGAGTTTAGTTGTGAACTATTCCTCGTTGGGCTTACTAATGGGCTAGGTGTATGGAATAGCTATCTTTGGTGTGCTATCGGGCTAAAATATTAATAAGTTAATACTAAGGCTTAATTATGGATAAGTTAATTCAAATAGTTTTGATTAGGCTATTTGACACAGCCAAAGTGGTGCTAACCTTGAAGATAGGTGAGACTGACCCATTAGTCAAGCCTAACTTAGCCCAGGGTGTATTTAAATACATTATTAAAGATTCTAACTGATAAGGAGCATAAGAAAAACCCTAAGGGACAATCCTTAGACTTTTTTAAAGAGGTTTGCATAACCTTATGCTTCCTTAAGCTATCATTTCACAACCATGGTTTTTCTAAGTGTTTTTGAGTCATTCTTAACACAACGAAGATATAAAAATTGTTTTCTAGCATGAAAGATTAATTTTTTACAAAAGTTGTGAAATTGGCCAAATCTTGAAATCTTTACTTCCCTAGGCCTCTTTTATGTCGACTGGTATTTCGATGATCCCAAAAGTGTTATTGATCACAATAAAAGTTGAAAATTAGCTTTCTACCCTAGTGGAATCAACCGAAATCGAGAATTATGATTTTTGGATCCATTTATTGACATATGTGAAAAGTAGCTACATCCATATAGAGTTGTTTCTCTTTCCTTTTGGCGCAATAGGTATAGGAATTGTTCTTAGATCACTTCAGATCTAAACTTATTGGCTATATACCTTTTGGTTGAGGCTTAAGAAGCCTTCTGGCTAGCACTGAAGAACCACTAGACCTCATGATGGCTTCAATAGGCATCTGTGTTTGGACTGCTTTTGGCTTCAAGAAAAGATCATAGTAATCAACCCATGGTACGTTCGGTAGATATCAACACACTTAAAGTTATGATTCTCTAAATAAGTATGATTTCTATCAGATTTATGTTTTATATTATAATTCAGTCATATGTACATCTTTTCCTAAGATCTTGAGGAAATCCAAGTGTTTCTTTATTTAATTACACTGCATATGTTTAATTCAAGTTAATTTTTTATGCCTACATCGATATGCATAAGCCTGGAATTTCCTTTCAAGATCTTTGTGGCTGGCATAAGTAGATCTAAATGTATATTTTAGAAGAAGATGAAGGCAAATGAATCTATAGATAAATATAAAGCCTAGCTTATAATAAAATGATGCAAGAAAAAGCAAGGGCTTGATTATTTTGATATACACTCACTATTTTAATGCGCCAAGCATGAATCTGACATGCCAAACTTAGATAGATGTATTTTTTATTTTTATTTTTTCATGTAGGAACAATACTTAATTGTCGGATCAAATCACTCATCTAACTTGACCCTATATGGTCATTGCAAAACAACCAAAAGACATAGGGCCACCACCAATCCATTTTGGCTAGGTGAGATTAGTCACCTACTAGAGTTTATCTTTAAAGGGTTAGAAAACCCCCGTAAATAAACTCCAAAGTTTACATATTAACCAAAGATTTACCTAAAAAGATTTAGGAATAAATTACACCCAAAATGAGACATGTCTTTTCTATGGTGTCTCTAAGATGATACTTTTTAATCTTATGTTATCCCAAATTTTGATTAAGTGTGATTCTAATTTTTTTATATTTAATTATAACTCTCGTATGTTAAAATTATCAAAAATTAATGTTATTATTGAAATTAAAAGTAAATCAAGTTTTAATTGATTTTGAAAATTAAAAATTTTTCAGACTTTTTCAAAGAAAATTGTAGGCTTGCAAAGTTTATTTCTCAAGAAAATTGAAAATTTTGATTTACACATTTGAAGAGGGCATTCCTTTGTTTAAAATAAATGATGATGTGACTTCCATATACTAGAAGCAAACCTATGGACTATTTTAATTCAAGGATATTGCCTTGGATTTTATTAAAACATCATATATAATTACTAAAATCATGCTAGGTTTTTTCTTTAACATAATAGCACTTAAAGGACTCTAAAGGACATGTATTGCCATAAAAATTCTTGCACGACCCTAATGGACATGTATTGACAGGAAGGTTCCAATATGATCCTAAAGTCAATTTTAAGGCACTATTACCTAAATAACCCTAACGGACATGTTTCGACACGAAGGTTTTCACATGATCCTAAGAACTCGGTTTTAAGATATTATACCCATAACAAAGATGCTTTGACATGACGGTAACCACATGATCCTAGGGTGATAAGAAATTCCATAATATCCTTAAATTAAGTAGAATACTCTAAATGATCCTAAAATGCATGGAATATGCTAAAGTGACCTTACATTACATAAAGTAATATAATAGGCCCTAAAATGCGTGTAAAATGCTAAAATGACCTTAGATTATGTGAAATAACCTAAATGGCCCTAAAATGCATGAAATAACATTATTGTCCTTAAATTATTGAAAATTATTAAAATGACCCTAAAATACATGAATTTACATAATGGTCCCTAAATCATGAAAAATGATTGAATGGTGTGAAATGCATGACACTACATAACAACCCTTAAATCATGGAAAATGACTAAAATGATTCTAAAATGTGTGAAATAACATAAAAACTTTAAATTAGGGAAAATGACTAAAATGGTTCTAAAATGCATGAAATAACATAAAAGTCCCTAAAACATAAAAATGACTAAAATGACCCTAAAACACAAAAAAATACATAATTGGCCTTAAAAAAATGAAATGACTAACATGACCCTAAAATACATGAAATCGCATAAAAGTCCCTAAAGCATGGCAAATTACTAAAATGACCTTAAAATACAAGAGAATGCACAAGTGGTCCTAAATCATGGGAATTTACTAAAGTGACATTAAAATGCATGAAATGACACAAAAGACCCTAATATGCATGAAAACATTATGAGAAAATTGCAAAATGGTATACTAAGTTTCTAGCAGCATAAAATCACCCATAAGCACTTTATTTCACCAATAAACATACAAGCATGGTACAATACAATATTTTTACTTTCAAAACACCATATTGGCATAAACATACCTAGAGTTACTAATATTCATGATATGTTGCCATAATCAGAATATACGCATGGAAATGCATTAACATGAAAATCATGACAATAATGCATGCATTATATTCAATTCGAAATGTAGATAACATAAAAGTACAACACCATCAAAATAGGGAGAGATACATGATGAAAGATATATAAAAACTAAAAAAATTAGCATAAAACCTCTACGAAACAATTTCTTCATAGAAAACTTACTTGTAAGGAACTTTTAATCAAAATCATCAAAAAAGAAAAACAAAAGATATTAAGGTCATAGCTCAAAATTTGACCATAACTTGTTTTTTATCACAAATCATCACTTAAACATGGCTTACAATCATCAAGCTCTCAACAGGGATAAGAGAATATGTAAAATGAAATTAAAAGATCAAAGAAAATAACTTTATGTAGAAACTTGGAGTTATCCTACTTCATTTCTCTTTTTACTTTTACCTTTTCCTTTCTTTTTTCTATTTTCTTTTGCATTCAATTTTTTTTTTCAAGTAAGAACTACTCCCTTTTCTATTTTGGATGCCCTAAGAGGTTTCCTTTGGCTAATTGCTTATCATCTTTTTGCACTTTTATTCACTCTTTAACAATTTATGCAAGCTTGCTTGTAAGTAATTTCACTAAGCCTTAGATATTTTGATCAATGAGCTAAAACATTCTTAGTGGGGCATGGTTTTAGCTAAGATAAATGGACAAACTCAACTGCATGCCACAAAGGAGAAACCCCTACTCAAAATGGTCATATTTTGGTTTTATACAAGAAAAAGCTTTTCCCTTTAACCTAAAATAGTACCCTTTGAAATTCAACTAAACTAAGCTCAAATTAGTCAAGAAACAAGTAAACTAAATGCCATTTGGTTCCTAAGTAAACTTAGAGCATTCATCTCACTTATCCCAAGCTCATCCGAGCTGTAATGGCTTAAGCTATGTAAGTGGTTCTTATGCTCACATTTTAATGTAAAACATTAGTAAAGCACCCTTTGTATGATTACGAAGTAACCCAAGGCCATTAGGGATGTGAAATGTCAGAAAACTTGGGTGAAAATCTTGTTCATGATGGAAAATGCCATGTGGTATTGATACATTTGGTGTTTGTATCAACATAATTGCTTCCTAAAACCAAAAATCCCTATATTATGTCAATATAAAACATATTGTATTGATACAATAGGTAATTACATCAATACATTATGCCTGTATCAATACAGCTACTACCTTCAGGTTTAAACTGATTAAAACAAATGATTGTACAAATCTACTAATGACATGCATCGATACATCTTTATGAATTTCACAAAAATGACATTTTTTACATTTTAAGGGTTTCCAATTGATTAATTTGGTCCCTAGGTAATTCCAAGCTTCCTTTTTTTATATAGCATCATGTTACCTAGTACCTGGCAACATAGCACTTGGTAGTCACCTTTTTTATTATTTTATTTTTTATTATTTTATTTTATTACTAATTAAGTCCCTATATATTAGAAATTGGTTAAGGAAAAGAGATGGGTGCATTTCATATAAAGTATTGGGCTGAGCATGGTTTGCTTCAAAAGGGCTTAAATAAAATTAGGTGTCTACACTCACTAGTTATGAAAATAACATCTATTCAAATATTAATAGTTATAACAGCTCTTAACGATCTCAAGATACACCAAATGGCTGTTAAGACTTCTTTCCTAAATGGATAATTAGTTAAAGAAGTCTATATAGAATAAGTAAAAGGGTTTGTAGTCCCAAGTCAGGAAAAAAAAGTATGTAGGCTTTTTAAATCATTATATACCTTAAAGCAAGCACTGAAACAATGGCATTAGAAATTTAACAATACAATATTGTCAAATAGGTTTTGCATTAATAAATGCGACAAATGTGTATATATAAAATACACAAGTAAATGGCATATCATTATTTGTCTATCAAAAAATGATATGTTGATCTTAGGTAGTAATGATGAGATCATTAGAGTTGCCAAATCATGGTTGCCTAGTAAGTTCGATATGAAATTTATGGGTGTATCAGATATGATTATAAGAATTAAAATTTCTAGATCACAAAATGGCTTGGTATTAACTCAAGATCATTATGTAAATAAGATCTCTGAAAGGTTTAATAAGAATGATACCAATAAAGTCAAAACAGCCATAGATGTAAATTTACATCAAAGGAAGAATACTGGTGATGTAATATATCAAGTTGAATATTTATGAAATTTTGGTATCTGATGAATTGTACAAGATCGAAAATAGCTTACTTAGTAAGCAAACTAAGTAGATTTATGAGTAATCTTGGAAAGGATCACTAGAAGGCCATTATAAGGGTACTCAGATATTTGATATACACCATGAGTTATGGATTGTACTATACACCATATGCAACTGCATTTAAAGGACATAGTGATGCAAATTAGATATCAGATACTAAAAACTCAAAATCCACTAACGGATTTGTCTTTACTATCGAAGGAGATACAGTGCCTTGGAAATCTTTAAACAAACATGTATAACTAGATACATGATAAAATTTAAGTTTATAGCTTTAGATAAAGTAAGAGAATAAGCAAAATGGCTTTAAAATTTTTTAAAAGATATTCCATGTTGGCTGAAACCTATGCTAGCAATATGTCTGTACTACAATAGCCAATCTATGTTTGGTAGGGCACAGAGTTGTTCGTATGATAATAAATCTTGACATATTCGTAAAAGACATAACAACGTAAGGTAGTTGCTCTCAAATGGAATCATCTCTATTGATCATGTGAAATCAAAGGATAATATCATGGTTCTGCTTGCAAAAGGCTTAAAACGAGAGCAAATCTATAATCATCAAGTGGAATGAGACTTAAGCCTATAAATTAAAATTACATAATGGCAACCCAACCTAGTTGATAAGAGATCCTAAGATCTAGGTTTAAAGGGACAACCTAATTATGTTAACTTAGTGTGAGCACTTAAAGAGTTAAACATTCTTACCCATTGCTATGGTGAATCAATGATGCTTGCAAAGGTGTTAAGTTAAGCTATGCTTTTAATGCTTCTTATTGCTTGATAAAATCAAGTGGGGTATTGTAGAGTACTTTTGATAAAAGAACACCTATGTGAGTGTGAAATGCCCTCATTTCCATGAGAATTTATAAGGTTAAATTCTTTAAAGCACTTTTAGAAACCAAGAATTGTTAGAGGCCAAAATGAATACAACTATGAGAACTAAAGGTGTTCGAAAAGGGATTTTGTGACATAAATTGTCTTCATTTACAAGAAAAGTTGAATAATTCAAGACATCAAGTTCACTAGTTAGGCGAGTAAATCCGATAATTATCAATATAGAAGGTCTAAGGCCAAAAGCTACCTATCCTGATGCAATAATTCTTTAAGTTATTCTTTCTTATGTTCTAAGTCATTTTGCCATCGTATTCGAATAATTTTCATTCATGTAGGGGATTTTTGGATATCAATGTGTCAATAAGTGTGTATAAATGTGAAATACTATACTAATACGTAAGTTATCATATGTAAATATATGGTACATAAATACATTACATGATTGATATAAATGGTGAATGAGACATTGTTCTTATAATGCCCACTTGAAAAAGAAGAAAATTTGGTTGTGGTGTTAAGTGGTATGCAATCCCATAATAGAAACATATACTTATTATGTGGTATATATTAGCCTAGTTTCAATAGGGGGTCTCAAGCTTTACTTGAGGGTTGAGGTCTACACGAGCTTAGATCACACACATGTGCATGTCTCATTGAGCTGAGCTAGGTCGAGCTTGGGCTTGGGCTAAAGGTTAAGTAGACCTTATCTTTTTGGAGCCCAGCCCATCCGTGTATTATGCCCAACTAAATTTTATCTAGTTTGGATAAGATATTCCTCTAACTAAACAATATGAATTTTGAAATTTAAAAAAAAATTATCTATTTTTATTGAGGAAACAGTTGCTTTAATTTAGGTAATAGTTTCGATTTTTATGGGATAAAAACTTGTAAAACTATTTCATGCTTTTCAATCTGAAAAATTGAATTTTTTTTACTTGCTCCTCTGTGTCAGCATCGATTCTGCTATTGTTGTCTGAGAAAGATTTAACACACCTATTCAATTCGCTACGTTACCAGTGATAAGTGCTGTTGACCGATAACGTGATTGAAAAGGCTAGGAGATGAGTTACGGATATTGTCAAGTACCCTAAAAGTAGGCAAATATCGTTTTAAGGTCAGAGGTTCCAAACCATGACTTAATCAATTCTTTGGATTTGGTAAAACCAAATTTTTTCTATATTTATTGTCTTTCTAAGTATTTAATTATTCATATCGGATATATATCATTTAATCATTTGTTTGTTTATGCAATATATGGCACCAACACAAAATCCCATGCCCGTAAGGCCTCAACCCAGTGCTTTTCCTCGATTCTAGTCTAAAAATATTGAGCCAAATGTCCTTATTTGCATGGAGGGGATGAATAGAAATATGATAGGAAAAAAGTTCACAAATATGTTCATTTGTGAGTACTTTTTCCTTACCTTGAGAAAAATACATATTACCATTGAAATCCTTAAGTCTTCTCAAGTTAAACATGAACAAAATTTTGAATTAATGGTCAATGTCTATTCTCTTATGCTCAAGAAGCTAATTCAAATCTAGGTTTAATCCAAGTAATTAATTTGAAGAAAACAGTCATGTTCATGGGTTGGATTAGGTTACTCATTTAGTAGCCTTGGCTCATATTAGTTGAGTCTTGGATAAGATTTTTTATGAATTTAGTTCGATTTAAATTATTATTTATTAAAAAATATTATTTTATTTAAATTTAATTATGAAATATATAAAATTTATATAAAAATAATATTTTAATATTTTTTAAATAATAGAATAGACTGTTAAATTATCCTAATCAAACATGAATATAGCTCGATCCATATACACCTTTATTAAGAAATAATTCTTACAAGATTAAATTCGATTTTGGACGCTTGTAATTTTCTTTCCTCTATTAGATTTTGGCCTCTTTATGTAAAAAAAAAGAAATGTTGAATTCCATTCCGATATAAGAAGACGCATATGAAATCATTAATATTTATCTCTATATGTAAAGGATTTGATTTTGTAAAAAATATTTTAAAAATAAATTTTTGAATGCATTAAATCGATATGGGCAGTGTGCTAGGACAGCCTGAAAAAGAGACGAGGCCCAGCGGCCGAGGCTTGAATTGATCGACATTATGATGGCACTGCATTTCTGAGCCTCGAGAAGAAGGCCTGAAATTTGATGAAAGGAAGCAGTTATTCAGCTTTCCATAGGAGGATCAGAATCGATTGCAAAGTTAATACTATATTACAGTATCATCAAATGGCATTATAGCATTCATCGTTGCAGACACTTTGAGTGGGTGCGCGGTAAAAGAAATGTCTTCCAATTGGATTGCGGGTAGCAAATAAAGAGGCGCTTTTAAGGAAAATAAAATAAAATAAAACAAAACGTAGGCCAGGGCAGTACATTTATCGTGATCTCTTTCAATTGATCTTCCTTTTCTTCGTCAGGACTGGACCACCACCTTTCTCGAGGGTTCTCAAGAAGACAAAAGGAAGGGGGTTCTGGGGAGCGCTCCTTACTATAAGGCTTCGAGCCGGTTGTCTATGATTAATTTTTAATTTTTACATAAATTATTATATAATAATACATAAAATTATTATAATTACATAAATATATTATAAATTATATAAATCATTATCATAAAAAAAATATTTTAAAACTACCAATAAATATTACAGTTACATAAGTTATATTATCTATTACATAAATTATTATGATTGGTAATATAATTTAATAT